>PVHY01008374.1:0-61916 GCA_004024945.1 Uropsilus gracilis
CTGGGCTCTTGTTTTTAGGGAGAGTTCTGATGACTGCCTCAATTTCACTGCTTGTGATTGGCCTGTTTAAGTTTTCTATTTCTTCTTTGTTCAATTTTGGATGACTGTATTGTTCCAGGAATTTGTCCATCTCTTCCAGGTTGTTGTATTTGTTTGCATATAGATGTTCGTAGTAGTCTCTAATTATCTTTTGGATTTCCTCTGGGTCTGTTGTGATATCTCCGTTTTCATTTATGATCCTGTTTATTTGAGTTTTCTCTCTTCGTTTCTTTGTAAGCCTTGCCAGGGGTTTGTCAATTTTATTTATTTTTTCAAAGAACCAGCTTTTGGTTTTGTTTATCTTCTCGATGGACTTTTTGGTTTCTATTTCATTAATCTCCGCTTTTATTTTTGTTATTTCTTGTCTTCTGCTGGGTTTTGGGTTTTTTTGTTGCTCTTTTTCTAAGTCCTCAAGTTGGGAGATTAGAGTATTTCTTTGGACTGTTTCAATTCTTGTTGTTTGGGCCTGTATTGCTATGATTTATATTTATTAAGTTTTTATTATGTACAATACAGAATGTCAGTAATGTTTGAAGGGTTGTTGACCTACCAAAAAGAAATGGAAAAAATTTTTCAGGGAAATCACATAAAGACTTTGAGATGATTATTTTCAGACCACTTCAAGAAAGCAAGACTAAGCATTTTGAATTTTTTCCACTAGGCATTAGGAAGAATGTATCTCATATATATATATATATATATATATATATATAAAACTTTTGAAACAGATTCTATACCTAAACTAATTTTTAAAGAACCCTTTTTTGAAACTATAACTTAAGCAGGAGACCTTTCTGAGGAAACCATGTCATTTTTCTTCTAAAAATTTAATGTTCCACCTTTTAAATGGCATTTCCAGAGAAGATTTCAGTAAAATGAATGTTGATAAAAAGAACCTATAATTTGCTAAGGAAGCAATATTAATTAGAAAAATATGTGCCTCTGAATTCATCCAATTTGCATTTATTTTATGGTTTATTTTTTTCAGGTTACTAAATGATTGCACTTGCAGATGGGTAAATTATTACCATCAGATGGCTGCTATGGCAGATATTATAGAAAAGTATAGAATCTTGTTCTTTAAAAATAGTAGAGGAAGTCTTTGACTTAGAAAGGTGTATCTTTCCACTATGACTTTCCTTTGAATGGTAATGAGCCCAATATCACGCAACAAGAAAGCATGCTATTGAAATACCTGGTTGACAGGGAAAGCCTGCCAAATCACATTTATTCTTTGCATCTAGAAAGTCATACCATGGTTATTGTTTCTTCCTTTAAAATTCCTAGCAATTATAAACTTTGGAGCTAGGTGGTTGTTTGAAGATACAAAATTCCAGCTCTAGCCAGCACTGTGACCCCTATCACAGTTTGTCCAAATCTCTACTGATTTAACTCTGATAGTCCCACATCTTTGAAAGTCTTTAAATCCTGGGAAGACCATGATGGTTGATCATTTTACTCCCGAACCAAATCTTCTTGAAGAGCTGGCATTGACATTCAATTTGTGTGTGTGTGTGTGTGTGTGTGTGATAACAAAGATACAGGGGTTCAGGAAAAGCATGTAGATCTTCCTCTATGCATTATTAAAACTGGGTTTCAGTATAAACACTTAAAATCTAAAATATGCTGGCTTAGAGCAAGTGAAAACTACAATCTATAAATGCTCAGTTTAATACATCATTTTAAAATGGTCTCACATATTAATAATAGAAAAACATTTTTAATGATTTCCATTTGATGGGTAGAGGGGCACCTTCTGAAACAATTAGGAGACTGAAGAAATGGGAGTTAAAGAAAGTCATAAGGAAGGGAAAAGTAAAAATACAAAGAGCTCGGATCTGGGCATATAAGATGTGTCTTATGGATCATTGAGCAGGTATTTCTTTCAGGACCTCATACTCCTGACAGGACTTTCTGGCTTTAATAAATTCCTACTTTTCCTGATACTATTCTTCATGTAGTGGCTATTATTCTTCAACCATTTTACACACTTGAACCCACAAATGCCAATTCTGCTTAAAACACCTACATAAAAACTAGTTATAATTGCAAAATATAAGTAACTGAAGTATGGCTTTATGCCAAATGTGCAGCAATGCAATCCATATAGATACAAACACACAGATGTGAGTTTTTCACATCTATTGAACACTCAACAGATTTTTGCTAGACCTTTTCTTTTTCTAGCTCTCCACTGACTTGGGAATAACAGTGAGAAATGAATGTATATAGAGTATGTATATTTATAAATAGGCTGAGAATAGGGAGGAAAAGCATGGATAGCTCTAAGAGAATTGAAAAAATGGAACAAATTGGTTTGATGTAGATGTTTGCAAATGTAAAAGATAAGAAAGAAAGGGAAGTCTATTTGGAAAAATCAATTTTTAAGATAAAATCTGCAGCATATGTAAGCTAAACAAGCTATTTAGGAAGAATCATCAACAAATATGGGCAATAAATTCATTAAGTAAAAATATATGATATAGAAGGAAATTATAAATAGCTTCCAAAATTACTATTTTGGACATCTGTCTGTGTGGTATAGCCATACTGAAGAGATGACAGGTCAATACAGAAAGATAGTAAGCTTAGATTTAATTTTAAAAGACTAATTGACTCCAGTGACAAAAGAAAAATTTTGTTTACAACCACAAACTGTCTACTAAAATGATTCAAGGGTTGCCCTAACACAGTGAAGCACAGTAAGATCTATTTACCTGAGCAGTAAGGTCTATGACCCTGAGAGTATACAACAGGTCTAGAGTGAAAAAATAAATACATACATGAAAACCTACAGCCTTCATAGAGTTTAGGAGTGTTGTTAGAAGAGCCAGTGTTCATGGGTCGAGGAGAATATGATGGTTGAGTGATAATAGCCGCCATACCAGGCATAGTAGCAAGCAAAGTGTCCATTTACTGAAGCAAAAGAAGCTCCTGACAGCATGAGGAGGTCCGAGGGAAGGAGCCCATTCTAGCTCTGTCTTGACTGTAACTCCACTGAAATAAGGTGACAATAACAAGAAAAACAGCATACTTATTTAAACTTACAAACAGGAGCAGTTGGCCCTTTAAACCCAGCTACCCCTTAGGTTCATCCCAGCCCACACAAGCACACTAAGCTTCAGAGAAGGCAAAAACAGATTTACTCATTAAAAAGACAAAATAAACAAGAGTCACTGAGGATACAAGGAATCTCTTTGGCAATCTAACCAACCAGTTCAGTGTCCAAAACCTGCACATGGATCCTAAGTCATATGTGTCCACAAGATGACAACTTTCCCACCTTCAAGCAGGTGAAGGAACCAAGATGTCACTGTTGCTCCTTCTTCAAAGACACACTTCAAGTCAGATGACGAAATCAAAATGGCATCATCATTCTTCCTTCACAGGTGAGAGGTTCAAATCCAATGAAGAAACCAGGATAGTGTTGTCAATTCTCCTCCAAAAGACACAGCTCCAACATTCTTTCATCTTCAGCTCTACAGTGGTCTTAAACCAGAAAGACCTATTTGATGCAACAGCAGCAACTATTTCAGACTTCTCACGATGAAAACAGCAACACAGCAAATTCTATTCAGGGCTCCAAACAATTCCCAAACTTCACAGTTTCAAAGTTAAAGCAAGTGTTCAAGTACCATATTTCCAATTCTTCTTACAAAAGTCACAAATTTCTCCAACATGCTTCCTGGGCTCATTACCTGCCCAGCCTGGGGATGGAAACCTACAGCATGTTGTCCTTCCCTGCCCTGCTACCACATATGGCAGCAGCAACTCTGAGGCCTCCAGCCTCCCTGCTGCTCCTCTGTTCTCTTCTCTTCTCCACACCTTTATTTTTTTTCGCTCTCTCTCTCTCTGTCTCCTCCTTAAATCCTATCAACTTCTTCTCCTCTTAAAAGAAGGCTTTCCTTTTCCAAATCTCCACCCACCAGGACACAATGCTTGTTGTTCTAATGTTTTACCACCATCCTGGGGCCACTACCCCCCAATTTCACCACAGTATCCCTATCAATACTATGAGATTTCCTGTTGTCCAGTGTGTAAGGCAGTTGGCTAGGTACAAAGCTTTGGGGAAATTTCTTTGATGGTTGTTTTTTGTTCCTTATTTGCTCTATAACTGAATCTTTCCCTGGAGTATGGGAAGTTCTGCAAAACACCTTTGTTTTACTGGATAATGCCTTGTGTAAGATCATTATTCTGTATCTGACTCTTTCCCATCCCTGGTCTCAAGGTGATGCTCTCAACATGATGGGGCTTTTTCATAAACATAAACTCATTCATTTCTTAGACTGCTCTGGCAGTCATAGTAGTACTCAGAACTCAGAATAAGGAAATTGATATTTTCTACTATGAATCTTTAGAACACTGATCCACAAATATTTACTGATTAATAACTTTGGCATCTCAAGACAAATTGCTAGAAATGAATGGCTTCCTGTTAACAAACAAGCCATCTTAACTAACAAACTGCAACTTAACAAGCGCTCCCAGTGATTGTGCTTTAAATTTTAAAAGCACTGCTCTAATATCACCCTCAATATCGTTCTTTTGCATCAGCATGTGACTATCTTAGTGAGACCTAGATGCAAAGATAAATAGCTGGATTCCCCAGGGAACCAACTCTGGCAGGATTGAGACCCTCTAGAAAGGTTATGAATACTGATGGAAGACCAACCCAAGGAGGACATAAAATCTTCAAAAGCCACTATCAAGATAGAGGTACAGGAATTTCCCAATTTTGAACCTGAAGAGGCCAAGGACATTAACATAGCACAAAGGAAATTTCACCAAATCTTCACAAGGTCCCAACACTTAGTCTACCTGTTCATGGGCAAAGTCACACAAAAGGAACTCCACCTTCCCTGACTATACCCAATCATAATTAAGGGCAAAAGGAGCTCATTCATAACCATAAGAGATGTTTTGAAAACACGTACCCTATGTTACTGAGTTGGTAGTCTGTCCCTATCCCATCCTGAGCCTGACCAGCTCCCATAGTTCTCCTATTCTATTTCCTTTTATTTCTCATCTTTTATTTCCCTTTTCTCAAATAAACGTGCCTTTATCAACCACTTGCACATGTGCATGTGTGTCTTTGGAGCATGTTCCACATCTTCAAGTGATAAGAGCCTGGTAAGGAAATTTGCAGGGAACCCTGCATCATCCTGTTTCATTAGGAAAATCTAAACCACCTGGAAAACTTTAAGGTGTGCATGGTCAGAAAATTTAGGAAATTTGACAAATCACAAGGGACAGGAATATTAATCAATAGATAGGATAATACACAATAAATGTTTCCCTCCTCCATCAAATTTCTCAAGACTGTCACGTGGACTCAACATTATAAATAATATGACATGAATAAAATGAAAACAAAAAATAAGGTATGCATTTTAGCTCAATATAAAGCAGAATCCCTAAAGGAAGAATGTATCTAAATTTAAAGGAGAGGATACTGGTATTGTCTATAAATTCTGTAATACTGTGATACTATGCTACACAGGAAAGTGATACTTTTTTTTTTTTTACTGGATTCTTGTCTAGCAAAGCCATAGAAAGCACCTAACAGGCAAGTAAGTTGAAAGAGGCACATTTAAAGAAACAGATCAGAAATAGAAGAAGATAGAAAGCAAGACTCCCTGGGAGCTTTGCAGAGAGGGGCAAGGCCACCAAAACAGGTTCCACCAGTGCTCATCTTTTCCTGTTTTCCCTGAATTATTTTAAGATTTCCATCACTCTTTAATTGTGATTGGCTGAAGTCACAGAGAAGAGGGACATCCTTTGTCCAGTTTTGCACAGGAACTTGTTTTTGTCTCATGCCAATGTCCTGTTAATGCCTCATCCTCTTCAAACCCCAGGTGTGTGTTAGGAGGTGCCTCCATGCCTGATCATGGAGGAAATGTTTGAAGTTTTTCTGGTATTCCTTCTCCAGTTTTTCTGTTTATCTGCCTAGTCTAGCCCTGGGAGGTATCCTATCCTTATGTCTCAAAAGAAAGGAAATAGGAAATCTGTTAGTATTTATTTTGTCACCTCATGTGAGTCAGATAGTTCATTGTTTATTGTGTGTCCTAGTTTACTGAATATCTGCCTTCATAATCACTACAGAAGATAGAACACAAATTAAATATAGTACAAACAGCAAAAGTTGAAAACTAAAGGTCCAGACAGATTTTATTAACTCTGTTGACTTGATTACACAGCAATTGAAACAACAATGGAATTAAGCCCTTCTTCCCATTTTCTGCTGGAATCTGGTACCTTGACTATCTGGTACCTTGCCCCCCCCCCCCAACCTCCATACCTTTTACCCAGTGCTAATCATCACATTTTTTAACCCAAGTTTTATCTTTTCTTTCTACATATAGAAACATGGTTTCTCTTCCATTTTATTGGTGGGCAATTTTGATATTTTAAGTGGTCATGGGATTTGAGCAAGGTTTATGTTGACCATTATGCCTTGTCTGAGTTGGAAACTGTGCAAGGTGTGGAGACGTTGGCACAGTCAAGCTTCAGAGCTTTTATTAGCCTTAGGTCTCATTTGGTTTTAAACCACACGCTGATAGTGTCTTTCTTCTCTGTCATATTTGCTTTCAAAAGAAGAATGCCTTCTGTATTTCAAACCTCAAAAGTTTACTGCATGAAATAACACAGAGAAATGAATCACTGGCACTGTTTTATTGCCAAGACTCATTACATGAATAATAGGGAGTTTTATAGTAAATAGGCATAATGGTGTTTACACTGAGTTGGTCAGTAAGCATGTGGAACTTCCTATTACAAACTGCCATAAATGCCATAAAAGAAGTAATGATCTTGTAAAAATCAAATGAAAATAGAATAAGTACTGATTTTTTTTCTTCCCCTGATTCATGCCTCTAAATCTGAAATTGTATGTACAAATTTTTACTGCAGACTAATTGAGCTAATACAATTCATGAGATGTATGTTGTAGTGACTGACTAGTGAAAGAACTTCTCAACTCTAGGGAACCAAGCTTTAGTTTAAATTGAATTATTATATTTTTCCTCAGTAGTTCTTTCATTATCTAATCTGCTGAGAGTATCAGAGTTCTGTCTTTGAAGATTAATGAGATGGGAAGAATGGAAGTAGTACTTAATATTACCTATTGTGTACTGGATACTTAAACATATGTATTTAATCCTCATAATGATATTTCAATGAGGCATTATTATCTTAATTTATAGTTAAAAAAACTAAACTATAATGGCATGAACTGTTTGCTTACTTGGTTTAATGTATCATTGGATATTTCAACAATCCTATAGGGATCATAATTTCCATTTTGTAGACAAAATGATGGTATAGATTATTAAAAATGTCCATTTCAAGCTATTTGAGTCTCAGTTACATATGGAAAAGTGTTTTCAAATTTTGAGGGTATTAATATTTTTATAAATTTAATATTTGGGAGAGTATTAATATTTTGGGGTAATTTTCTCTTATTGAAACTATTCCATGTATTATAAGTTGCTTAGCAGCATCCCCATTCTTTACTGGTATTAGACACTCATGACTTTTCTCCTACTTGTCCCCTGAGAATTGTGACAATGGAAACACCCAGATGTCTTTAAGAATAGAATCACCCCCGAGTAAGAGCACTAACTTGTAAAGTTAGCCATTGCAAGTAAGTGACAATTCTGAGATTCTAATGGTGATCAAAAGGACTGCAAATCTCTTGATTGAAGTTTGTACGTATATTATAATGATTTTGACATGGTAATCTATTTCTCACATTGCATACATGCAGCTCTCCAAATACCTTCCATCAAAACCAAAACACTATTGAGCATTCTTTTAAATGTTCATTAATAAGCCCTGTCTATAAGGTATGCATAAACTATATATATAGATATAGATGGCAGGTTCATAGTAAACATATACTGTTGACTTTAAGCAAAATATATAACCTGATCTTCCCTTAATTTGCAGCACTAAACTTCATATTCATCAAATATGCATGAGGTTTCTTGTCACCTCCACATACCTGGCAACATTTAGCAGTATCCAACATTATAATTTTAGCAAACTATTTGATAAAAATAATTATGCTTATGTTTCAATTTTTCTAATTACTAATAACTTTGAGCATCTTCCTATGATTTTAATTGGATTTCTCAAGTTGTCATTACTTTAAATACTACATAAATCTCCCTCTTTTTCTAAAGAGGAATGCTATTTTCCTTCCACAGCACAACCATGTAGAAACACTCCTTCATATGCTAAATATGGCTAGCTTATTTTTGAACAATTAATAAATGACAGACTTTCTATATGTGTGTATGTATAGCTTTTTTTTTTTCTTTTTTTTTTTTTTGGCGAATAGGTCTTGTTATGTTGCTAGGGATAGTCTCAAACCTATGGACTCAAGTGATTCCTTGCCTCAGCCCCCCTGATAGCTGGGATTACAAGCCTGCACCACCACGCCCAGGTATGCATGTATAGTTATATATTTCAGCAGATTAATTATAAATTAATCAGTTTCCACAAAGAGGATTTACAAAGTAAGAAAAGCACAATTAAAGCTGGTTGAAGGGAAAAGCAGAGACATATGGGAGAATCTTGACAAAAATCAATGTGTTAAGTTGTGTAGGGAAAGAATATTTAGCACAGTAGGCTTCACCAGATTTACTAGTGAGAACTCATTGATAAGAGTGGAGAGTTTAGGGCCCAGGGAAATACAACTTGGCAGCAAAGAGCTAGCACCCCAGCAAGCTGGCAGGACTCAGGTGAGGGCTCCAGTCAACACAGACTATGGACTACTTCCAGCTGCCAAGATAATGTACCGGGGAGATAAGGTGGGGCTGCAAGCTTTGCAATTGAATGGGCCTCGGCTATTCAGACTGAGGCCCAGACTGAGTTTTACTGGCCCAGGGAAATCCAATTTGGTGACAAAGAGCTCACACCCCAGCAGCCCCTGTGGCTCAGGTAAGGGCTCAGGCTAGCACCACTGGCCAGCACCACCAGACTACCTCCAGTTGCCAAGGTAACGCACCTGGAAGATAGGGTGGGATCACGAGTTTTGGAACTGAATGGACCGCTGCTATACAGACAGAGACAGGGTCTGAGTTTTACTGCCCAGGGAAATCCAACTTAGCGGCAAAGAGCTGCACCCCAGCAGCCAAGAAGAACCAGACTAGAGAACCAAGGACACTCACTACCCAAGATCATTAAGACACCCCAGTCAAAAAGGTTCATATGGACACCTGCCTTGATCGGCAGGTGTGTGCAGCTGCTCACAAACCTAGGCCAGCAGCTACACCCATTCAGTAACCATGCAGCACCCACTGGGCCCCTCTGCCTTTGACCTGGCAGGTAAGGGGGACTAGGGCCGGCCAGGAACCCCGGACCAGTCTGGAGCACTCGACAACAGGGGCCATTAAAGCCCTGCAAGGTGGTTGCCATCATCACAGTGGCCGCTGCCATTGCCCATGGCACTAGGCCCCTCCTGCTGATGTCCCAGCAGTAGGTGGGGCCTAGGAACTGGTTTCAGAAGCTCGACCAGCTTGGCACATGGAAGGTGTCTGCCTTGATTGGCAGGTGTGTGCAGCTGCTGGCAAACCTAGGCCAGCAGATGCACACATTCAGCAACCATGCAGCACCCACTGGGCCCCTCTGCCATTGACCTGATAGGTAAGGGGGACCAGCCGGCATGTGGGAAACACTGGATGAATCCTTGATCCAGGAAGAGCGGGGGTTGAGGACACCCTTGCTGCTTCACCCTCACTCCACTTAGCTCACAGGAGGACTAATAGCACAGATGTGGACACAGCCATATAGAACAGATGAGGGGCCAGAAAAGAGCCTGCGCGATGTGCGTGTAGGACTCAGAAGAAGCATGTAGAGTCAGGGCATTGGCTCCACAGCAAATCTACAAATGGATGGAGAGGAGATGACCTGCAAGGTCCATCAGTGGATGCCTGCCCTCATCAAGTAACCACACCACTGACAATGGTTGGGGAAAAAGATCCCCAAAGTCAGAGAAATGAGGTACAGAGATAGCAGAATGGCAAGGAGACCTATTGGAGCCAGCAACTAGAAGACACCGATAGACCCCAAATGAACATAGAATATAGAACATAGACCCCAATACAAAGCTTAAGGCTACAAACCATCAAGCACAATGTGTCATGGCCCTGGAACACAGTCCCTCATCTGACAAATGAACACAGCCATAGAGAAAAGAGACCAAAGGACCAATGAACCCAACAGAAACCAAAAAGAAAAATGAGAGTGGAGACTGAAAGAACACAAGGGGGTAGGGCATGGAGGAGGGAAGGCATGACAGTAACCATTTACCCTATTTGCTTATATAAGAATTTATACAAATTTAGAAATAAAATTTTAAAAAAAGTTTATATGACAAGCCCTAGACACTTGGAGGCACTAAAAAATATTTAAGACCCATTAATCTAAGAGGAGAAACAACAAAAAAAGAAGACAGACAATAAAATAGAAACTGCTACTCACCACATCCACTTTCTGAAAAGGAACTTGTACCCCAAAAATATCCAAAGGAAACAAGATATAATCACCACAGCAGCAAAAGCACAAAGGCAGAATTAACCACAGCTAGCTAGGCTTCAACATGCCATCTAATACTAGAGGGGTATTTACTCAATATGTAGAACAAGCCCAAACAGAAAACACAGGAAGGAGGAAGAATACAAATACTTAAGCAAGCCCTAAAAAGAATAACTCACCACCAAAGGGTAAACAATTACCAGAAACCAACATGGAGGACATGGAAGAAATGCTATATATGTCAAACAAAGAAATCAGAATCTATTTGGTAAAAGTATTAAAAGAGGCAAGGGAAGATGTGGGGAAAGGGTAAACAAGAGGGCAGAAACTTTCAGTGAGCTAAGAGAAGAGAATAGAAAAATATAAAAAAATGCAGCAAAATGAGCCATATCTTTCACAAACAGAAGAATGAGATTGAAACCATAAATAAGAAGCTGAACAAGGTAAAGTTTTTAGGAGGAACAATAGAAGAGCTAAAAAATGCAGGGAAAAGCCAGGAAAGCAGATTAGAAGAAATAGAAGAATGAATTAGCACACCAGAGGACACAGAAGTAGAGAGGATGAAGAAAGAAAATGAGAGAGAAAAACAAAGTAAGAAGACAGAAGAAAAAAATCTGAGATCTGTCAGATACCCAAAGAACATAAATGTAAGAGTAATAGGAATCCCAGAAGGAGAAGAGAAAGACAAACGAATACAAGAAGCAAAAAGGATGCCAAACTACTTTAGTGAAAGAAAAACACAAAACTATCATAGCAAAACTTTCAGTAGTCAAAGATAATGAAAAAATGATGATAATAGCAAGAGAAAGGAAACAGATAACCTACAAAGGAAACCCATTAGACTAACTTCAGATTTCTCAGAAGAGACACTCCAAGAAAGGGGAGAATGGGGTCACATTCCAAACACTCCAAGACAAAAAGTGTCAGCCAAGAAATCTGTACCCAGCAAAACTGCCCTTTCTTTAGGAAGGAAAAATCAGAACTTTCTCAGACAAACAAATCCTCTAGAAATTTCCTACCACCACTCCAAGAACTCCTGCAAGAAACCCTAAGACTGAAACCCACAGAAGAATAAAAAGAATGAATAATAAAAAGAAAAGAAAGAAGAAACTAAAACAGAATCCCAAATGACCACCAGGAACCCAATGTTAGAACCGCAAACATCAATAATTACTGCAAATGTCAATGGGCTGAACTCATCAATCAACAGACATGGAGTTGCAGACTGGGTTAAAAGACAGAACCCAACATTCTGCTACATCCAAGAAACACATCTGATCACAAAAGATAAGCATAGATTGAAGGTAAAAAGATGGAAAACAATTCTACAAGTAAATGGTCCCTCAAACAAAGCAGATTTCAAAATTTTTAAAAAGTGGCAAAGGATGAAGAAGATCACTACCTAATTATTCAAAGGTCAACCAATCAAAAAGACACAGCAATTATCAACACACTTACCAAGAGGGTGCACCTAGATTCATAAGAGAGCAACTAAGAGAACTGAAAACAAATATTGATGAAAACACATATTTAGTAGAAGACTTTAACACCCCATTCTCAACAAAGGACAGATCAAAAAATCAAAAGCTACACAAGGACACAAAAGCCTTAAAAGAAGACCTAAACAAAATAGACCTAGTAGATGTCTACAGGACACTACTCCCACAAGGAAAAGAATACACCTCTTCTCAAATGTACATGGATCATTCTTTAAAATTGATCACATACTAGGCCACAAGGCAAACATGAATAAATACACAAAAAAATTAATACCAACTTTTTTTCCAGACCATAAAGGTATCAAACTAGAAATGAATAATGAAAAGAAAGCAAGAAGGACATCAAACACTTGGAGACTGAACAGCATGCTACTAAATGAAGAATAGGTAATTGAAGAAATTAATATTTACTTCAAAACAAGCAACAAAGAAGACGCACATTCCAAAAAGTCTGGGATGCAGCAAACACATATCTAAGAAGAAGGTTCATAGCAATACAGGCCCATATCGAAAAACAAGAAACTAACCATAAAAACAATCTAATCTATCAACTCAAAAATTTAGAAAAAGAGCAAACCCAAATCCCAGCAGAAGACAAGAAATACAAATCAAAGAAGAAATAAATAACCTAGAAACCAAAAAGACTATCCAGAAGATCAACAAAACCAAAGCCTGTTCTTTGAAAAAAGAAATAAAATAGATAAGCTCCTTGCAAAGCTCACAAAGAGAGAAAATTCAAATAAACAGAATCACAAATGAAAGAGGGAGAATTACAACAGATACAAAAGAAATCCAAAAATAATAAGACATTACTATGAACAACTATATGGAAATAAATACAACAACCAGGATGAGATGGACTGAATCTTAGAAATATACAACTCTACAAAATTGAAGAAAGAAGATATAGAGAACTTAAACCAATCACAAGCAGTGAAATAGAAGTATTAGCACTGCCTAAAAACAAGAGCCCAGGACCTGATGGCTTTACAAATGAATTCTATCAGACATTCAAAGATGAAATAACACCTGCACTACAAAAGCTTTCCCAAAAAATTGAGAAAGAAGAAAAACTGCCATGCATATTTTATGAAGCAAACATCATACTCATACCAAAACCAAATAAGGACAGCACCAAGAAAGAAAATTAACATAATACACCACATCAACAAAGAGAAAAACAAAAAGCCACATGGTCATATCAAGAGATAAAGAAAGCATTTGACAAAGGCCAGCATCCACTCATGATAAAAGCCCTTGAAATATTGGGGATCAAAGAAACACACCTCTACATAATAAAAATCATCTATAACAAGCCTACAGCAAACATCATTTTAAGTGGGGAAAAACTAAAATCATTCCAATTAAGGTCTACAACCAGGCAAGGATGCCCACTTTCCCCACTTTTCCCACTATTCTTTAACATTGAACTGGAAATTCTAGCTAGAGCAATAAGGCAAGAGAAAGACATAAAAGGGATACAAATAGGAAAAGAGGAACTGAAGCTACCATTATAAACTGCTAATATGATTTTATATAGATAACCAAATATATATATATATATATATATATATATATATATATATATATATTAGCCTCCCAACCAGAAAAAAAGAGAATGGAGGTATTACAATTCAAAACTTCAAACTATACTACAAAGTCATAATAATTAAAACAGCTTGGTACTGGTACAAAAACAGACAATCAAACCAATGGAACAGAACTGAGTGCCTGGAAATAAAACAACACATATATAGCCAACTAATTTTTGACAAAGGATTGAATAACTTACATTGGAACAAAGGTAGCCTCTTCAATAAATTGTGCTGGGAAAATTGGACTAAGACATGCAAAAAAATGGACCAAGACAGCTCCCTCACACCATGTACAAAAATCAATTCAAAATGGGTCAAAAACTTAGATGTCAGACCTGAAATCATAATATACATAGAGAAAAACTTAGGCAAAACCCTCCATGAATTACAATTCAGAATTCCCTTTCTGGACACATCTACAGATGGCAAAAAAAATGAAGGAAAACATAAACAGATGGGACTACATCAAACTAAAAAAGTTCTGTACAACAAAAGAGACAATAGAAAAAAACAAGAAGCCCAACAAAATGGAGAAAAAAAATTGTCCTCCAAAGAGTGATAAGGGTTTAATAATGAAGATCCACAAGGAAATCACACAACTAAACAAAAGCAAAACAAGAAGCCCAATCAAAAAATGGGGAGAACTAAAAAGACACTTATCCAAAGAGGAAATACAAATGGCCAACAGGCATATGAAAAATTGTTCAACATCACTGACAATAAAGGAAATGCAAATCAAAACCACAATAGATACCACCTTACCCCAGTAAGAATGGCCCACATCCAAAGAACAGGCAACAAGTGCTGGTGTGGTTCAGAGAGAAAGGAATACTTTTATACTGCTGGTAGGAATGTAAACTAGTGTAACCACTATGGAAAACTGTGTGGAGGATCCTCAAATTAATGAAAATGGAACTACCATTTGACCCAGCAATTGCTCTCTTGGGAATCTACCCAAAAGAGACCTCAATTTGGGTACAAAGGGACACCTGTGTTCAGATGTTTACTGCAGCACTATTTATAATTGCAAGGACTTGGAAGCAACCTAAATGCCCCCAAAACATATGATTGGATGAAAAAAAATGTGGTATATATACACAATGGAATATTACTCATCAATTAAAAATTACAAATTTTATGATTTTATGATAACATGGATGTACTTAGAAATCATATTAGCAGAAACAAGTCAAAAAGAAAAAGAAACCAAATGGTTTCACTAATGTAGGGACATAGGAAAAAATAAAAGCCGTGAGCAAAAGCACAAGCTAACCACCAAACTGAAGCACACAACTTGGGGCAGGGGGGGAAGGGCTGGGGGGAACGGTGTGGAGGGTGAGGTGGTAAGTCCCTGGGATTACAAGGATGTGAAATTTATTTATAAATAAATTTTTAAGAATCAAAAAAACCCATAGCATTGGGGCCCCCCCTGAGGGGGTGGGGGGAGTGGAAAATTTCAAGAGTAAAAGATTGAGTGAGTGTGTTAAAACAAGAAGAATAAATAAAAGTAGGACTGGAAAGTCTCATTGAATGTGGAAATATTAGGTGACTGATTTCATTTACTGCTCATTTCTGTGAATTGGGAGATGAAGAAGGGGTGAGAAAGTAACACAATATTTGATTAAATCAGAGGAACACTTTGACATTATTAAAATAATTGAGCATTCTTCCGCAGTTTCTCCAGTGCAATAAAATAAAACAGAAATAAAACCATGACTACTGATTATTACCCAGAAGGAAAGATAATGCCCTCAATCAATACAAGAGATGATTTCCTATACAGAGTAGCTAAGAAAATTGAAGAAATCCTACTGAAATTTTAAGGCTCAGGTAGCATGATTGAGTACATATCCTATACATGTCAATTGTTTTCCTATTCACAAAAATAATTATTTGTGTAATGTGATGGAAAATTAGCCCAATCAAAATATATAAATTACTTTTGATTATACATAACAAGAAATAGAAAAATGAAGATATTTTAAAATGTCAAATGATGGTATAGACATACTTTTCTCTATTTCTCATGATTAATAATACATTAAGGCCCAAGATACTATATGCAAAAGATATCTAAGCAGGCTTAGAAGGGTCCAGAAAAGAAGACAGGTCAGCGACAGTTTTCAAGAGACAATGAATGACATGCTGATGAATTTCCTGTGTTTTCTTTGTGCATAATATATATCAGCATTTGAGTAGATAAAAAAAAATTCCAGAAACATGGCAATCAGTCTGGGTAAAAGCTTAAGTTAGATCCTGCTCTCTCAAATTTAAAGGACAGAAAAAGGACAGTCTAGTGATTTTTAGACAATGACTCATATACTCCTGTAAAGACTCACAAAACCTTTTCCCCATTCACAATTCTTAAAGAAAAATAGCTCAGCCAGGATGGAAGGAAAAATCAAGTGGCACTCAGAGAACTTGAAGGAACAGGAGAATTTTAATTTTTCACTAGTACACTCAAAGGAAAACTGCAAAATCTGAGCCTTGAATATCGGCAAAGCAAAGCTTTTTATACCTTATCACTTCCATGTGTGTGATAAGTGGTAGCAGATTAATGTGGAAAACCTTGATAGGACCAGCAATGCAGAAAGTGAGTGCAATGTGGAGAGAGGCCTGTCATAGATCCAGGAAGCAGGGTGTTTAGTTATAGACCTTCCAAAAAGCATGATGCAGACATCCTGGTTTAGGGATGGGGAAGTCCTGTATATCAGTAAAGGTCATTTACATTTATCTTGCCACACACCCATACCAGTTATGGCCAAGAGAGGATCTTAGAACCCTACCATGTGAAATTTTATTGGGGTTCTAGCAACATCCCCCCCAACACACACACACACACACACACTCACACACACACACACACCATCATTGGTGACTGTGTGGGAATAAGGAGGCAATACTATTGTCCTTGTTATCCAAGTAAGGAAAAGGATGTGCAAAGAGGTTAAATTTCCTTAGTTCAATATCTAACTTTAAAATCCAAGCCTTCAAATATGTTGTTAAATGTCTTGATAACACTCCATGTGTTGGTATATAGGCATTAAACTAAAGAAGACTCACAAGCTCCTTGAGGGCACTTGCTTTGTATAACGCAATTACAGAGGTGATGAAAACAGTGTTTGAACAGAGTTGAACCTGACACATAAAGGTTGCTGATGTTTCCAAAGGATTCCTTGACACCGTAGAGTTCATGAAGTGCTCTGCTGCAAGTAGAAGTGACACAGAGAACGGATCAACACCTACCTCAGAGTTTGTAGTGAGGGCTGGTAAGCAACAACTAAGGGGAATTTTGGTCTATTAGACCTCTGGACATTTTTAGAACTTGTGAGAATTTCTGGTCTAAATAGTGACTAAAAGGTTTACTGGCATTTGTTAAATGAAATTTTGGTAGAGATCTGAGTCATGCTTGATTTTGTAAAGTTGTTTAATAGCCAAAGTTTTAAAAAATCACTTAGAAGGAGATATTATTGCCCTTCTTTTCCCCTGCAAGTGGTTATTGAAATTTTCTGAACAGAAAATGTTGCATGTACATCTATTGAAGAAAAAAGTTTATATTACAAAAAGTAAAATGAAAGTAAACATTGTCAATTAAGAATTAAGTAGATTAAAAAGTCAAAGAACAGAGGAGCTCTATTTGGAATTTGTGTCTAGAGTTTGATCATTTTAAGTTCTGACACTTTTAAAATCCTATTTTCTGATTTTAGAGTCATTCCTTTTTCACAGACCATATAAGCTTTGTCCTATAGGAACAGTGACAGATTAAGATCATTCTTTGATTTGGGATATTATTTCCTTATTATCCAGAGTCTTCACCAAGCTGGTAAGGATTTACCTGAAGATATGGGGGAAACACTGAATGTGTAGATATTGAACCATTTCTCTAAACCTCTCAGCAGTTAATGTGATTATGAAACCCCAGGGCAGTTTCCAGAAAAATTCATGTGAATTTTGTTTTCATCAACTGATAGATATTTGAGGAAGATGATTCACCTTCTCTTGGTCTTCTGTCTTAGGTCTGTTTTATAAAAGGAATACCATCTACTGAAATTAGAATTACTATTGTCCTATTCAATCAGGGTTCAATTTTACCAGTAACTGTTTAAAGATAACTAGTGAAAATGCAAGTATTTATTTCTTGGGAAACATTGTAAATTGATTATTTTTAGTTGGAAAACAAAATGTAATGTGGAAAAGCAGTATAAAGCAAAATCTGTTAGAGGACATTGAGAAAACATGTATTTTCAAAAACTCAAAAATGTGCTGATCCGTGAAAGGATAAATATTTTCAAGTAATGGTCAAGTAGATGTAATACAAAATCTTTACAGAAGAACAACAAAAACTAAACTGTTTCTGGAGCAGATTTCTATGCTTTTTGTCTTTCATGTTAGCAATTTTCCTGTATTTACTAGTCATAGAACCAAACAAGTAATAGAGTAAAGCAAACATGGAAGATTTTCAATTTCAGGCAAAACCTTTGGCCAGACAGGTGTTCCCATTTGGCAACCACTATAATGCTGGTTGTTAAGGGATCAAATTTGTCTTCTGTCTCTGGAGCACTTTGCTCAACTTGTGGACCCTGACTTTTCCAGGAGACATTCCAGGGTGAAAGGCAGACTATTTTGAGAAAACTAAACATTAGACTCTCCTTTCTGAGAAAGACAACATACAAAATTCCTGTGTATCAGAAATTTGATATCACCTGAGACCATGTTCTTGTTCTAACAGTTTGCTTCAATTCCACCATTTTTCTTAGTACCTTATAGATATTTTATAAATAATACCCCTTTAATCAACAATGTGCCACCAATCCCTTTGTTAGATTCTGGTTCTAGGCAAACAAATATGTCAAGCTGTATGTTCAACAAGTGTTTCAAGAACAATTTTGTGTAGGAGAATGGTATATGCATAAATTAAAATTTAAAAAAGCTAAAACTGGCATACTCAGGGATGTGCAATTTGAAACTTAAAGTGTTAAATGGAAGGAGGACAGGATTGGGGATTTGATGAGAGGTAAGTTTGTAAAGAGACATTCATGCTTCATCATCCCTAGGAAATCAAAGAGACCTATTCTGTAGTTGGGTTGAAGCCAAATATTCAGTACCAAAGTTAAATTCTCCCCTTTTGTGATTGCCTATGCTTTGGACATCTTTTATGTGTGATTTTCAGTGAGTGACTACAACAGTCACAGGTGTTAGAATCTGAAATGATATCCTCAGGTAAAATAAGTTTTTCCCTCTTTTTAAATGTTTGTATTGTGCACAGCACAGGATCCACAAAGCACTCTTCATCACATTTGTCCAGATTATTTTTATTCCTGAGTCTGATAGTAAATCTCATGTACATGAGACAAACCCAGAATTCTGGATTTAAGTGTGAGACAGGGAAATCATTGTTCAGAAAGTAAAAAGAAAACTTTACAAAGTACCTAAGTGAATCTCTGATTTCCATTGAACATATTGTGAAAATGTTTTCAGTTTTCATTTTGCCTTTACCCAGTTAGTGGAAATTCATGTGTGTGATTTACATCTTCTTCCCAAAACTCTCCTCCTGGAAACTCTCTGCGAAGAATGATTGAGATGCATGATATGAGAAACTCATCTCTGACCTTCTCTATGGATCTGAGTAATAGCCATCTGTCAAGGTGGAAAACTGGCTGGGAAAATCTGTTATAAAGGAAATGAGTTTTTGAATCATAGATCAGAAAAAAATTACAAAAATTGCATTCTAACAGTTTTTAAAAGCTGGAGTTAGAGGAAACAAATACTGGCCTGTATACTCTTTTAGTTAATGGAAGTCTTAATATTTCAAAGTAGGCAGCAGTATTCCAGAAAGACGTTTAAGGTGAAAATAGGAAGATTTGCCTGCAGGTTACTTAAGCAGATCATCCAGCAGAGTTCTGGTGGGAACAGGCAGTGCAGAGGACAGAAGTGACCAATGACTACTCACCTCTGTCTTTACATTTCATTTTCAGTACAGTAAATTAGTTCTAAGTTTTTATAAAATATGATAAAATAAAAAAATGGCAAAATTCATAACAATTGGCACTTCAACAGTAATGACTATTTATATTGATAAATAAGGACATCATGACACAGTCATCTTTACTGGTTTCCTTTTATTATTGATACTGGAGACTGTTAAGATCCACTTTGACATAAATATTTTTACAAAAGTAGCTACCTTAAAATGTAAAAGTGACATGTTCCAAACATGCCATATAAAAACATCTTTTTCACTGTTCTTTTTTTAGTTCATTTTATTTATTATTTCTTTATTTTCTTTAATGAGGTATCATTAGCTTACAACACAGTATATAATTTAAGGAAATGGGTTCACACCATGAAAATGGTAGACGCCTTGTCAGCACAACACACCCACCATTAAAAGTATAGCCCTTTGAGGCCAGGCATGGTGGCACATGCCTGTAGGTGGCAGCCTAAGAAGCCACAGCTGGGGCCAGGGATTGTGGTTTGAGTCCCACCAGGGGCATGTAGCAAGATTTAGTCCCCCCAAAATAGCTGGGCATGATGGTGCGCACCTGTAATCCCAACTACTTGGGAAGCTGAGACTTGGGATTGCTTGAGTCTGTGGGACCCTGGGCAATGTGAGCCAGTGGTTCCACAGGCAAAATAGCGAGACCTAGTCTCCCCCCCCCAAAAAAAAAGTGTAGCCCTTCACTGTAAGTCTAAGTCCTTCCCTTTAGCCCATCTTCCCTCCCCCTCTAGCAGCCTCAATTATTCAGTCATATTTTGAGAGTTTGTTTTGGTTTAGTTTTGTCAATATCTTTGTTTTCTGTTCTTCCATATCCCACACATGAATATAAAGGTATATAGAATATTCATAAATATGTCAAATTATAAGCTACAAATAAGGTTCTGTGTATTGTAAAGTAAAAATATGAATATAGTATTCTCTGATTACATCAAATAAAAATGTAAAAATAAAGTAAAATATTTTTAAAACACCTGAAAATTACAAAAAAAAATCTTTCTAAAGCAATTTGAGGGAAAAAATCCAAACACATATTGTAGATGCCTAAAATATCAAACAGAAGCTATTCATAGTAGAAACTGAGATAAAAGCATGAGGTTTTAATTGAAGATAAGAAAAAAGAAGGCAACAGATAATCCAGGGAGAGCAGAAGGATAGATTTAGTAAAGATAAAAACAGTGTGCAATCAATTAGACATAAAAAAGGTAAAAATGATAAGAAAACCAACCACTAAATTTTTAAGCAAACCAACAAGCTGGCTAATACAAACATAGAAAATACAAATATATAAAATAATAAAAATGATGATGAATAAGTCATATCTTCAGGAAATTAAAAGAGCAACAAGAGGTAATGCGGTTCAATTCTGTGGAAGTGACTAAAAACTAAGGAGAAATAGAGTTAAAAATTATTCAATAAGGAGGAAAAAAATCTCAAAAGCACATACTCATTATTTAATTGTACTTCAATGTTAACATCAGTATAATTATGTGTCTTGGAGATGAATTTATACCTTAATATATGAGATTATTTTTTCAATTTGTAACTTTTTTGATTACTATTTTTAATGTTTTCATTATATTTATTCTGACACTTATTTTAAATCAATAATCTAAATCTTTGAAATGATTGTATTTTTTCAACATGAAATGTATTGTTATTTTTTTTGCAATAAATATTTTATTCCAAAACTTGCTTATACCTGCAAAGTACAATTTTTTATTACTAACAAAAATGAGACTTTGTTTCAATACATATGATAGCTTAACTACATGGGCTTAATAAGTATATTAACAGTTGCAGATAAGATACAACTCAATTTTTTTATTAGAATTCTGTAATTTTAATTTAGGGTCATATCTCCATATGATCAGCACAAATTTTATGAAATTATTATCTTGTGAATAATAATTTAAATGGGGAAAATTTGCCAAGTATGGCCTATGATAAAGTACAGTTTGATGTAATAAAATGCATTTAACTAATTTAGCTACATTTAAAAGCTTTATTATCCTTAATCTTTGATTCTAGAAATGGAAAGGGAAGCAGGAATTTCAATTTGCATATAAAAATTTATAATAGTATCTGCATATACTCACAGGAATTTAATCTTACAAATTCTGTACTCTGCCAAGACCAACACCATCACTGAAAATTAATTTGATATCTAAAGCTCTAATTGTATTTCAATTAAAACCCATCATTATCTTCCTTTGTAGGGAGGCAAAGTGTCTAAACCCTTCTTGTCAATGCCTGACTCTTATAAAACTTTGTATTTGACTGTTAAAGACATAATAAAATTGAAAGAGCTTCAGCCTGAAGCAAGATAATATGTCTTCTTATTTGTATTTTAATATCCTCTCTTTGCTGTAGGAATATAAATCCATGAAAGCACCCCCCCTAAACTTTCACAATAAGAGCAAAGAAAATAGTTTTAAGAGCCCCCGGCTCCTATACATTATGTACGATGTTGCATATTTAACATATAATACCTCATTTAATGCTCAAAATATTTGTAAGAGCAGGCACTATTAGCCCAATTTGCAAATTAGGAAACTTTTAAGTTATATAATCTAGACTGAGAAATATAATCCAAGTCTCCATGACTGTGTTTATAGTTCCCAGATGCTAATGCATTCTCTTTTTCTGTTTGTTTTTAATCCCTTCTACCATTAGCGCTCAATTAGAGATATGATGCATACAGTTTATGTTCCAGTCCAGAATAGTGATTCTCAAACTTCAATGTATTTATGGAACCAAGACCTTTAAGAATGATGGTTGTGATTTGTTTGATCTGAATCCTGAAAGTCTGAATTTCTAACAAACATACAGATGACACTTATGGCGATATTTCATGAACTACAGTTTGTATAGAAAGCATTAATACCTTCTTTCCTCTCCAATGGAGCGAAGCACTAAAGCAAACATTTTATTATTAAACATCCAACATGCATGGCTTTTCCAGAATTTTGTACTACGCCCTTACTTGTTGACTAGTCTAAAGTGAATTTGTCTATTTAATTATTTGTTTATTTTTAGATTGATTTCACATAAATATGTGTATATATATTCATATTAGTGTCTACCTCAAGGTTCTGTGACCACCTTGTTACCCATGAACCATCATATTAATTTCTTGTTCTATGCTTCAGTTCTGCTGGCAGCTAGTTTTAAGTTTTTCTGTCTGTTTGTGTACCTTATATCCTCATATAAATGAGACCATCCAGCATTTCTCTTTCTTTCTGGCTTATTTTTACTAACATGATTCCTTCTAGAGCCATCCATGTTGCTGAAAATGACATGTTTATCTTTCTGATTGATGAATACTATTCCATTGTGTACATAAACCATAACTTTCTAACCCATTCATGTGTTTGGGGGCATTTGGATTGTTTCTTTATCCTGGTGATTATAAATAATGCTGTGATAAACATGTGAGTACAGGTGTCCTTTTGAATTAGTGCTTTTGTATCCTTTGGGTAGATTCAAAGCAGGGGATTGCTGGATTGAATAGTATCTAAACTGATTTAACCTTGCTAATATTACAGGTGACAATATCCAAATAAGTTTGTCTGCATCACACAGCAATGCATGTGCTATTAGCAATTAGAAAATGACAAAAATTATTCATCATAAGTATTTACCTGAGAATTTCATATAATGAATTTTCTGGAGTATTATTTTGCATATTTAAAAAGATGCACACATCTAATAATTCCACTTTACACCATGCTTTGTCATCTGTCATCATGCATTCAATGAGTGACATATTAGAAATGCTAAAAAGAGTAAGTTAAAAGAAGCTAGAAAAAAGATTTTAGTATACATCTTATAAGAATTAAAATTAATTGCTCATCTAATATCTTGTTGAAATTTTTGTATTAATAAATATATATTTACCTCCTCATGAATCACTTAGAGTGAATTGGCTATTTCAATTGTAACCCTACAGCTGCAGCTCACTCTCTCTGGATATCAATTTCTCACTTGTAACCAGATGAGAGGCCAGGTCTGTTTCCAAACCACATGTGGAGCTCATTATGCTTTATATCTTTATCTATCTGAGTATTCTCAATTGCTGCACACCTACAACTCTGTCCTCAGGTCTCCCAGTTTTGCATAGGAATCAGGCTAAGAAAACAGTATGTTTGCAGTCTTTCTTGTTTCTAAGGATTGAGCCATAAAGTAAACTGCATATAGTAACAAACTGCATTTAAACATCCAGAGTAGGAACAGAATGCAGGGTTTTCCTGCATCTGTATGTACCCACTGCTGCCTCAGCAGTTGAAGGTCAGCTTATGTCTTCCACTGAAGAAAAGTTCTTGTTTGAATTTGCATGGGTTTTGACGAAGGACGTGAAATGACTTTCTACTTCTGCGAAAACAATATCTAAGTATTCATGCACTCTGGTTAATTTATTTTTTTATTTGTATATAAATTTCACAACATTGTAATCCCAGGGACTTACCACCCCCTCCTCCATTACTCTGGTTAATTTAAATACCTTGCATGGAAAGTCAAACCCTGCCATTTTGTTTCCTGCTAGAAGTTATTTTCTACAAAGTATTATGAAACTACACTTAATGAAAAAGTGTCATGTTCTCATACACCTACATGAAGCTAATAAGATCGACACTAGAAAGGAAATTAACTTAAGCTTGAGGATGAGTGGCTGGGGAACAATTAGCTGAGCTGATTTCTATCCATTTTTGTGAGTATTGAATGACTCATGTGTAAGATATATTTAAGGAACTTTGGTCTCACGTGAGAAGATAAATAGTGTTTTATCTGCTACTATTTGTCTATCTGTCTGTCTGCATATCTGCATGCCTGTCACCTATTTTATCTGGAGTTTGTTTCCTTCATATAGGGAACTAATACTTAGGGTGTTCCTCTGACATTTGAATACTGTCTCAGTCAGTTGCATCCTGAACCACCTCCTGATGCTGAGGATGTTTTGTTGTTGAGCATTCAAATTGGCAGCTCTAAATTCTTTTTTTTTTTAATTTTTTATTACACACATACACATCATTGTCTACCCTGACGTTCTCCCATCATCTTGTTACCCATGAACCATCTTTATCTCTTCTCTGCCTTCCCCTCCCCCAATTTTACTCTCCTCCCCCTCTCTTCTCAATGCTTCAATTCTGTTGGAAGGTTTAAATTTCTCTTTTCTGTTTGTTTTCCCTATATCTCTCATATAAGTGAGACTAGCCTGTGTTTCGCTTTTTCTTTCTGGCTTATTTCCACTAGCATGATTCCTTCTAGCTCCAATCTTGTTGCAAATGATATATTTGTCTTCTTTGGTTGATAAATAATATTCCATTGTGTAGATATAGCACATCCTTTTCAGCCATTCATCAGTTTGGGGGCATAAAAATACGGAACGCTTCACAAGTTTGCATGCCATCCTTGTGCAGGGCCCATGGGAATCTTCTCTGTATTGTTCCAATTTTAGTATATGTGCTGCCGAAGTGAGCACAGCAGCTCTAAATTCTCTGATGATATATCAATTGACTTTCTGAATTTGGGGAATTAAAAGAAAGGAAGGAATTTCTCTGCTTCTGTCATCTCCGTCCTCCTTCCTTGCTTTCCAACTTTTTAAATTTAGTAACTTTGTATTGAATCTTCTGAACTTCCTGCCAAATATTGCAATTTTATAAGACTAGGTTCTCTCTATTTCCTATCTAATCAGCATTAGAGAGTAAAATTTCATAGTGTAGTCACTGTGCTATATCATGAAGCAACCTATTTTCCCTTTGATACTGTTATGCTGAGTCAATAAGAGAAACACAAGTCACAACTCACAACCTCCATCTTATTGTGTTTCCCACACTCGGAAAATGTAACCTTTTGTTTCTATGAAAGATAATCCCAATCACACAATTTTTGTAAATATCTCCATATGCTATTGTTGTGTAAGCACACCAATCCAAGTAGGTTCATCACCAGTTGTAGCAGGCACAGAATGTCAGAGCCCTTGAAATTACCTTTGTAGAATTATTAATTATAACAGTAATGAAACAGCGTTTAAGTTTCTCTCCTTTCTCCTCTCTATGCTCTACTCATTTTCTTTCTCCATGTCCTCTCTCCACCCCTCTTCCAGTGTGATGCTACCCATTCATCACCACCTCCTAAACCCAGATGTGCCCCCTTATGAATGCATATACCCCTTGGGCCAGGTATGTACAATAGTGAGGAGAGCACAATACCATAGATGGTGGTCATAGAGGTTAATGGAAGAATGGTAAAAACCCTGAAAATTCATTTACCCTACAGTTACAGTAGAATTTATGAGACTTTGATTTTTTAATAAATCACGGTTTTGTCTTTCTTATTCCCTCAAAAATCACACCTAACACAGGAAATGTGTGGCTAAACTCCTGATTCTGGAGCAGCTTCCCAGCATTCAATTCCCAGATCAACTGTTTACTCTGTAAGCATTGATAAAATGCTTATTTTTCTACATCTCAGTTATCTTTAAAACAGAATTAAAATGTCTGCAAGATGGCAGCAAACTGAGAACACCATGTTCACCTCCTCCACACATTCACAACCAAATCACAACAAAACATAGTAACCCTGAAAGATACTCTGATGACCATCCTATACATCAGGAGCAATAGCATGGCAGATAGGAGCAGAAAACTGAACTGAACTTTGTCAGAGCAACACTGGAACAGTACAGCACATGAGAAGGAAGAGCAGGTGCTTCACACAGTCCTCTGCTATGGTTGATTCAAGGGTACAATACCACAACAAAGCCTTAAATACTAAATATTGGCACTACACTGGAGAAAGAGGTGCAAGGAACTGTCATGCAGGACAGAGACTACATCAGAATATTAAGGGTACAGAGTAATGATTACTGGTTCGAGGTTGAAGCCCTTGAACTGTAACAGGTGGAAAATTGTTATAAAGTTACATTAAAATACAGAGAAATTTTAGTAAGAGAATATTCAAATTGATTAATAGAACCAAATAAAGAGCTCAGAAATAAGTCAACTTTATAAATATAGTCAACTGATTTTTGACAGGAGAACAAAGGCACTATATTGGGACAAAAAGAACTCTTAGCAGAAAGTACTGAAAAATATTGGGCATCCACATGCAATCCCATTTTTTTAAAAAATGAATCTTTAAGTGTCTTACAGTAACATGTATCTGGAAAATATGATCATACTTCTAAATCATGAAAAACACTGTAAGCCAATGTCACCTCAACAACAACACAATATAATTTAAAAATATCTATACATATATCTTCTACCCATCACAAAAGTTAAGGGGACATGGTTTGTAGAGTTAAATGCAAAATGCAAAACAATACAACTCCTAGAAAACAAAATCAGGGAAAATTCAGATGACTAGGTTTTCTGAAAGATATTTAAATGATGTTTCTAGGTAAAATACCAAATCATATTTTTTTTGGTTTAAATTTAATTTAATTTTGTTGTGGTAAGAATGCAACAAAACTATTACACGCATAATGTAGTATCTTGCTTATAAATCCCAAGTCATATTATATGAAAGAAATCATTGATAAACTAATCTACAATAAAATAAAAGATTTTTGCTCCACAAAAGACAATGCCAAAATAATGAGAAGAAAACAATTTCAAAAGAGATATCTGATAAAGGCAAATGTAAATAAAACTCATTCAATAACTATATATATATATAAAGTACTGTTATCAATAATATGTAAAGAATATTCCAAAATAAACAATAAAAAAGATCATATTTTCATCACATGAATTCTATAGAATGCCTAAATGTATGAATAGTCAAATATTTGGCTTCGCAATAATCTAAGCCCTTATTTCTCACATGGTACTCTTTAACGATATAAATGGTATATATTTAGATCCTAGCCAGTTCTGAAACAGAACTATGTTGTTATTCGGGAATCAAATAACATGTTCAGAGAGGAAATTTACAGAAAAACAGGTAGAAAAGTAGGTGTAGAAAAGAATGTGGATATGTTGTTGCGTTACAGAGAAAACTCCATCTGAATGTAAAAAGCAAATGTCAAATAATTTGGAAAGGATACAATCTGTACAGAGAGTACTAACGGACAATTTTATTAGCTAAAATGGTTTCTCAGTAAACATGTGGTTTTCTCCTGTGAGATATGTAT
This sequence comes from Uropsilus gracilis, assembly GCA_004024945.1. Taxonomy (NCBI): domain Eukaryota; kingdom Metazoa; phylum Chordata; class Mammalia; order Eulipotyphla; family Talpidae; genus Uropsilus; species Uropsilus gracilis. The sequence continues at coordinate 27,808 of PVHY01008374.1, forward strand.
AAAGTGATATATATCTCAGTCTTTTTTTTTTTTTTTTTTTTTTTTTTGAGACTAGGTCTATGTTGCCCAGGTATTCTCAAACTGGTAGACTCAAATGATTCCTAGCCTCAGCTTCCCAATTAGGTGGGATTACAGGTGCACACTACCACGTCCAGGAACACACCACAGTCTTATGTATTGTCAAATTCTGTGTAGACAACAAAATGTATACTGTAGACAAATAGCTTTGTACACAAAATATTTCCACCAATTGATGACAAATGAGTTTTCTGCTTACACATGCCCCTTAAGAGAGAGGTGAAGGAACTCCACTAAAGAGACTCCAGATTTTGTCTACCAGACTTGGAAGAATAAAGACAAATATTGCAATGGAAGAGCAAAAGTTTCTTCATCTTGGGTCATCAGTTTGAAGTCATCAGCAGAGCAGATGTGAGCAGTGGTGAATGACCAATATCTAGCTAGGAAGCTATACATAAAAGGATACAACTGCGAAGATGATTGTGAAAATTTTTCTTTGGAAAAGAAATTGAAACTAATTTTCTGCAAGTCAAATGAAAGGTCAAGAAAATTAATGGATGAATTGTTATTTTTTTTAAAGGGGCAATAGCTGAGACTATGTATTTATCATGTGGGGAGAGAGGACTAGAGAGAGTCAATCAAGCTCCTTATACCTTAAATATTTTTGGGAATGGCTTCAGTTTAGTTGTTTTTTATATAATGCATTAATTCAATTTAACTCATGTCACTAAGGAAAAAATCATAAATAAAAATTGATTCTGAAAGACTTTGACTATATAGCCTAAGCCAGAACTATCAGAATCAAGTCAAGATTCAAGTAAAGAGGACATGCTTTTCAATTCAGGTAGTTGGGAGCAGGGATATTTCAGTGGGCTGAAAACCATAGTATGTTTCGATAGGGACTCTGGTGATTTTATGGAAAAATTGCACAACATTAAAACAGCATATATGGGGAACAGAGCATTGGAAAACTGAGAATATAAAACTTTGAAGTTTATAGAAAGCCACATAGGTGATGCTATAGGGCATGTGAATTTAGGAAGAGGTCATAGAAAAAGTGAGACTGAGGAAGATACCAGTCTTAATGTACCAAATATGGTTACAAAGGAACCACCTTTATTTTCCCTACACAAAATTAGAATACAAACATACGGTAAGTATGAATTTATAGAGACACAAAAATTGGTGGTACAGTAGGTCCTTAGATACTAGTATTAGAATGAGATCATATACCAAATTTCAGTGTTCCTAGATAGCAATTTTAAGGCGTCTTCAGAGTGGTCAGGGACTGTATAGGTTTCTAGATTTCCTGGCTCCATGTTCTCTCTAAGCTGAATTAATAGTAGGCACCTGATTATTTTCCCTTAAAATGCTTTATGAATATGATAATTTACTTTACATAGAGCATAGAACTTGAATCAGGAGTCAGAAAATTAGTTTAGCATAAAAGTCATGTACAATGATAAGCTGTCTGAGAAATATCAATAAGCCCAAGTCCAGTAGATACAGAAGCCAATGATAATTAACATTTTATGGAGACCTGAGGATCACTGGTAAAAAATGGCAACATTAATGTGTTTATGAGATGAAGAGTAAAACTTAAGAGAAGATATTGTACAAACACTAAGGTGCAATAATGAAATTAAATATCATAGTTACTCTCAGGGAATCATCGTCTACTAAAGAATCCATACAAATGGAATCATATATCAATTCTTCTGAAAAAAATATACGGTTCTATAAGAGTACATTGCAAGAGAGCCTACTCCATCTATGGGGGATGAAAAGGGGTAGAACAGAAAAGACTAAGGGAAGCTGACAGGTGTGAACAGGTAGTTTCAATGTGGAGCTGCTATCACTGCTCAGATGAATTGGCATGAACACAAAGCCATAGAAAGAATCATACAACGTGAAAATGAGCTGCTACAGAAGCCTGGTACAATGAATGAAGATGCCAAACTCACTTATCTGTTCTGGGTTAATTTCATGGGCAAGATATATAGATGATCTATTTGAGAGTAGGAGAGGAATGATATCTTCTTGGAAGATATTTCTAAAGGTATAACATTGGAGTACAATACTATGAGAATACTGTACATACAAAAGCACATATTTGTCATTCATATATAATAAGTTTGAGGATTATTTTTTATTTTTAATTTATTTTTAATTGATTGCACACAGATAGATGATAGATAGATGGATGATGATAGATAGATAGATAGATAGATAGATAGATAGATAGATAGATAGATAGATAGATAATTTTACATCATTGTCTACCCTAATGTCTACCCTAAGGTTCTCCCATCACCTTATCATCTGAAGTTTGATGTTTAAAAGTGATGGGTGGCAGAGCTGGATGAGAAGAATCATCAAATTTGATAATGAACCAAGATACAATTAATTAAAATCAATAAACAAGAATAACACCAATCTGAACAATTGTAGTTGTTATAATTATAACATCTCTAAACCTATTTGCTCCTACTCACTGTGGAATTTATACTTCCCTCACAGAAACCACCCATCCCTTCAAGAAAGTGTAACCCAGATGTTATGCCAATATGTTAAAAACCTTGTAGTGAATGGGAGCTCAACAGCCTCTGCTGAAGGTCTTGGGCTGGGAGAGGGGGTAGTAGGCTCTGCCTTGCAGGCTCCACTCTTATCCCAATTGGGTAGGAGGTAGAAGTTGAATGTCTCCCTTCAGCCCATAGGAAGGTCCACCAACATATACGTGGGGATGCGAGCAGGATGAGTCCTGCACCACCAGTCTTGGATGTTTAAGGTCTTGGGCTGGAGGAGATGGCCTTTGCCTCCACATTGGCTGGTGAGGCCTGGGCATTCTCTCCCTGGGAGTAGGCTGTGTATGTGTTTGGTTGGAGGGGGTGTGGTGATCCCTTAGGATTCCACCAACTTCAATGAGACCTGTACTCAGACTGAGAAAACCAACTGCAGTCATACAGGAGCTGAAAGAAACAATTCAAGGCCCTGGATACATTTATCACCTGGGGATGAACCAATAGAGCATAGTGGGAATCACAAGAGCTAAAACGTGAGATATGAGACTAATTGTTATGCTGACCTGTCACAAAGCTCCACCATAATGTCCCTGGGAGCTGGGGTACCAAACCTCTGGACCAGAGGTAGCTGAAATATGAGCAAGGCTCCCTCTTTTCCCAACGAGAGAGAAAAGCCAAAGAGACGTGACTGTAGTCACATAGCAGAACTGTGAAGCTTGAAAGAGATGAACTGTACCAACCTGCTGAAATCTATTCCTACTTGGGAACTTCTCCACTGCCAGTGGCTAGGTGCTGGGTTCCAAAAATCAGATGCCAGAACTATAAGGTTCAGAAACAACATCATGTGACAGACATCAGAATGGAGGAGACAGCCAACATGAATGAGGAGGCACAGAACCCAGTGAACAAAGTTTTGGAGAAAGGGAGACAGTCTTCTACACCACAGAAAGTGAGCCAGGGTAGCAATCATGGAGCCAGGCGAATCAAGCCTCACACCTGTCCTGCAAGAGGTTTCTGATGTGGTTGGCCTGGCTACTTCTGGCTACTTCTTGAGGTGAGAAGTTACTTCTAGAGATCTGAGAAGCATGGCCTGCTGCATTCAAGAATTTCAGGTCTTAACCTAGGGGAAAGGCACTAGTTAAAAAAAGATAACAGAGAGAACAATGGGCAAGCACTGACTTACAACTTGCTGCAAAAGAGGAGATGGAGTAACTAAAGTGGGGAAGGGAGAAAGTGAGAGCCCGATGGTTGTATATAGGTGCATTAATGATGAGAGAACTCTAGCTAAGGGGAATAGTAACTATACAAATATGACTTATGGTGTATGAAAATAAAAAAAATAAATAATAAAATACAAAGAAACACCTTTTAAACTGCTTTTGACTTGAACAAACTCAATGCTTTTCCTAAAATTTCACTGACATTTTACATATGAATTCCTAATAACCTATCTATAAGCATCACTTTCTGCATAGAAATGAGTGCAATGGGAGAGGAAAAAGAGTTAAAGCTAATTTAATCTATTTATTTTAAAATAGATTAAATTTCCTAACCTGATTTTTTATTTTCTCATCCATAACATTTTGGGAGAATGATTCAAACTTGACTTTGATATTATTTTTTATAGTTCCTTCTACATTTTCCCCCAGAATTTCAAATATCACTTCTTGAACATCTGTTCCATGACAGGCCTGATGTTAAACATTCCAGATGCAATCATGAATCAGTCACAAGTCCTTCCATTGAGAACCATGCTGTCTGTTGGGATAGATGTATAAACAAATTATTTTACATAATATGATAAGTGTGTATTACTCCTAAGAGGACACATACTAATCCATCTGACCACCCATCTGTCCATCTAGTCATTCAATATACACTTACTGAATTCCATCTGTGTCAGGTAACAGTCAGTGATCAAGAATGAACAAGACAAATATTGACCCAGCCTTTAAGAAACTGAAATTCTAATTAATTAAGGATCTTTTTAGTGGATGATGAAACACCTTGGGCAGTACAGCTGACATATTAAATTACATTAAAAGGACAAGAAGCATTGTTACCAGGAGGATGGAAAGATATATTCAAGATATATAGCAAGAGTGCAGAACATGAGGACATAATAATTTGTGGACAATTGAGCAAGGACATTGAAACAGACAATATGTAACTAGAGTTGTGATTGCAAGGCATATCCATAGTACACTGGTTCTTTATACTGTGCAATTAATTAGCAAAGATTTTGTGAAAAAACAAGATCGGAAAATATCACTTAAAATTGAATCAGATTTATTTTTGCCTAAGCTCTTTGTGGCTACTTGTAGTAAGCAAATGTATATTCAAGAGAGCCTGTAGCTTGCATTATTAATAGACTCTTTGACAAAAGGATGCCTTATTTTATTCAACATTTATTAGGACTACCCTGCTGTGGAACATACCTCTGAAAATAATAATGGAGCAGAGCAAGAGATCAAGCGAGTAACTTGTCATTGCTGAGTGAGCTAGACAGGTAAATCTTAGTAACTATATGTGAAGGCCTTTTGGACAACACAGTTTCTCCTCTACTGAACACATGAGAGTGGAAGAGAGACACAATAGAAGTCTTTATTATTTCTCTTTGAATTAAATGAGTCTATTTAAAAAAATGTTTAATACCAAAGTAATGAACATAAACAAAATGTACAGGAAAAGATAGAATAGATATGCATGTGTTTTCATTTGAAATTTATCAGCTGTTAATGTTTTGACATATTTGCTTGAGATTATAATTTAATGAGCTACTTATGTCAATGAATATAAATCTCAAAAACAATTTTGAGCACAATTAAAAATCAAATTGCAAAATATATTCTATGGTACCATATAGAGTGTTTAAATGCCTACAAAAATCACTCTATTATATCATGAATTCCTAAATAGAAAATAAAATATAAATATAAGAGTTGTAAACACTGAACTAGAGATTACAGAATTTTCTAGAGATAATGGGAGGAAAGGGCTTTCAATTGTATCTATAATATTTGATTTCTTAATGAAAATAAACATAGCACCTGAAAAAATTTTAAAAATGCTAATTTATAGATGAGAAAAATAAGGATTAGGTAGAGGATGAAACTGAAACCTGAACTGAAGATCAATCACACAGAAGCAACACCTGATCCTAGGACAGGAGGCTGAGACTGGGTATCGCTTGAGTCTGCAGATTCGAGACCCGCCCAGGGCAACATAGTTAGACCTAGTCTCAAAAAATAGTTGGGCACGGTGGCACATGTCTATAATCCCAGCTGCCTGGGAAGCTGAGGCTGGGGATCGCTTGAACCCAGGGTACCCCGGGAAACGAGAGGTTCCCTGGGCAACATACCAAGACCTAGTCTCTAAAAAAAAAAAAAAAAAAAAAAAAAAAAAAGCAATGTCTTATCCCAGAGGAGTTCTGGAGCAAAGGTGCTCTTCTTCAGAGATTCCCTAATTGAGATAAAAAGAACTGAGTGTTTACATCACTTCCTTGATTAGTAATAGGTTTCAGGTGGACCCTGGGAGGCACTGAAAGGGTGAGCAAAACAATTCATGTCAGTCAGGAGCAATTTCTGGAGCAAAGAACAGTTTTGAGCTTTCAACTGCTAGTACGTTCAGCTATTGGAAGAATGTGCATTTTCTTGGTTCCTCAGTCAAATCTGTGCAGTGTACCAAAGAAGTGCCAACCACCATGATGTACCTGGTGCATTTTATATATTTTATATATTGTTTATTTCTGTAGTTCATACTTCTTCCAACCTTAACATTAAAAACAAGCAGAAAAACACACTTTCCATTGCAAACAATTCCTCTACAGACCAACACACAAACACATACACATACACACATGCACACACATGCTCATAAACCTCAGTTGTAGACTTAGCATTTTGTCTGTTTTCTCTGTTTCAGGAAACCTTCATTGGTTTTCCTGCTAGAGCATAACTAGTGTTTCTGAAGGGTCAGTTCTGAAGTTATTATGCAGAAAACTTAATTTAATCTCACTATTGTATAAAAGCATTTTTTACCATCTAAATTTTTCTCATCATCTAAATTTCCTTCCATCTGACTTGGTTTAAAAAAATCATTTTCACACAAAATTATTGCTATTCATGTTATTTTGTTGATGTTATTATCAGTACCAAAAGATAAATACATGCTAAATAAGCAGTGGCAAAGTATGACCCAAAGGACAGATCTGAATTGGTACTGTTTTTGTCACAAAGAGATTTACATTCGCTGTGATAACATTAATTTTTAATTAATGGTACAATTAATAGAAATAGCATGAGCAGTATAGCCCAGAATGTCTAAAATATTGACTATCTGACCTTTTGCCAAAACAGTTTGCCAACCCACTTTAAAAACATTGGCCATTTATATTTTGCTTTGATATAATCCGTATGTGGACAAAGGTGTACATAAGGACTAACACATTTAGCTACTGGATTTTTCTTGACTATTTTTCAGATGGGAATGAAGAATTGTGTACTAAAGTCAATTGCCAAGGCCATTACTATCTTGCATCTCCGCAAGAAAAATCCTAAGTGCAAAAAATCCCCTGTGGTGAAGATATTTTTTTTGTGTGTAAAACTTATCTCACCCACACAGGGAGTAAATTCAAGGAGATAATAGGGTTAAGATATGCCTTTACCGTTTATTAGCAATCATTAATGATTGACGTGGGCAATGGTAACGGCTCATATATGTTTATATACACATGTGCACACAAATACACAAGAGGATATTTCTTCCAATGAGCTCATTGCCTGCTTTCGCTAAGGGCAGATCCTAGTGGAATGTCAAACAGGGCACCTTGTCTCGATATCTTTTATTAGTCATCTTAAAAATAAGTTTCATTCTGTTTTTCCTTAAGGTCTAGTTTGAGAAATCGCATTAACACAAAAATCTAAATTAGGCAAACATATTTTATAAATAGGTTGATATTCTTAGGTATATACAGACATATAAACTGGATATGGGAATAGAGAAGAACATGTGTGTGTGCGTATGTGTGTGTGTGTGTGTGTGTATTCTGTTGACTAGTTATACACTTCTTCCTTAGTGATCTAAAATTTGCCATATGCTTTAGCCAGTTTTTGTTTACATGATCACCCTAAGGGCATGTATCTGAATCACTTAGGCATTTGCTCATAAATTGTATGGTTTCATTTCCTTTATTTTCTTTCTCAGTACTGTGTGGTTTCTGATGGTCCTTTCATCAAACCTTAAGCTCAACAACTAATTGTTGCAAATTTATGTAGTGATTTCTGAGGCCTAGAAATTGTTGCAGGCTATATGGATAACCTAGCTCATGTGTTTGCCTAGGTTCTGTTTATCTGCCTGGAAGTCTTTGAACAGGGACATACTCTGTATCTGACGTTTTTGCTTACCCAGAAGTACAGCAGCTCTGCTGGGTGATTGCTGCCACAACAAGAGAGGATTCCCCCCTTCAGGCTGTTTCCAGCAGCTGAAAATATATCAGGAATTCTAGGCTGCCCCAAATCAAAACTTTTCAGTGTTATTATCAGCAGTGTCTTGGTGAATTTCAAGTGTTGTTCTTCCACCCTCTCTTTCTTTTAGTTCTTGTTTCTCTAGGTTGTAAACCATACCAAGATTCCCTAAGGATCTCCTCTATTTAGTTCATGGTAAATTAGAGGCCTTTACTCCTGATTAAAGTTATCCCTTAATTTTATATTTGTATATTTATGTAATATATGCTATTTTAGATATATAATGCTTATGATATATAATATATATAATTCTTAATTATTAATATATAGTATGTGTATATATCTGATAATTATGTCTATAATATATGACATATAATATATTTTTATAGATCAGATATATACATATTATATAATATATATACATTTGCTATATATTTAAAATATATTATATATAACTATAGTAGATGAAAGCTTTATATATAATATATAATATAGATATTATATATGTGTATATGCATATGTATTTTTATGTTTTCTTTAGCAAAATGTAGTGTGGGTGTTTAATTTTGTACTCACTTTTGCTTTGAATATTACTGAGATTATATCACAGATATAGGAGAAAATCTCCCAATTAAAACCTTTATCTTAAGATGAAAATATAAATAAAGCATCTAAGCATATATCAGTATTAAAAAACATAAGTAGACATGTATGTACATACCATTCCACACAACTCACATGCACACACATTTATATATTTATAGGAAAAATGAAAGTCTTGGTTTGCACAACAAATCTAGAGACTATTAAGAGTTTTCCCTTTAATTGTATGTGGAGAATAGTGAGAGTAGGTTAGGGAGACCTGTGGTTAGATACATTGTTTATATTTTCTTACTAAAATATAGATTTCCTCATATATCTGCCATGAAGTTCAGTAATTTTCAAAGCATTCTCTCAAATTGGAACACAGAATTAAATATCCACAATTCATATTTTGCTAAGAAATGCACAATAATAAACTAAAGAAAAAAATGGTTCTTTGGAGTCATTTTTTAATTTCTGTTGATAATATATGCTGACCTTTTGATAATGAGTTCCAGTAATCGTTTGGATACATGATGGACTGAGAGAAATAAATAGAAAATATTTTTATTTTGTGACTCACCAATCACCCTCCAGTTATTTTAACAATTCACATTTTAATTTTGTGTTCTCAATTTCATGGTGTGACAAATAACTCATTCATGCTTTTATATTGATTTTAATAAAGTTTGTATAAAATATTTATAGTATAAACATTTTGTCTTCCATAGTCTCAATAGGCAGACATTTGGTTTTGCTTAAACACCATCTTTATTTTTCATTTTGTAGAGATAGGTGGGGCTGATAAATATTTACCCAGGAATTAAAACATCCACATACATTTACACTAACGCTTATTAGCAGAAGCATTCTGATGTAACAGTTCTGAAAAGTGATTAGACAGATCCTTCTTGTTTTGGGTGAAATTTTAAAAAGACAATATTAATGACTATCAAATTGGAATTCTACTACTAAACCATTTGCTATGAGTCAACACCACCACATTATATGTGTTAAATATATTTTATGATAACTTTAATTTATCATACTAGGTTATCTTCCCCATTTTTAGAGAAAATAATTGCAGTTTTGAGGTCTTACATGACTCATCAAAGATCTCTAACTGGAAAGTGACAGAATTCAATTTCAGTCAAGGTCAGTCATACTGCAAATCACACACTTTTTACTACAGTACATAATTTTACTGAAATAAATATACTTAAATTTATAAAGGACATTTTCTTCTAAATTTTCAGGTATCTCTCATCTATAAAAAAAAAAAAAACAAGTGTACAGTTTCTCTATATCTAAATAACTATACATCCAAATCTGGTCATTTAAGAATATCCATACCTCAAATATAGGTCATATTTTATTTTATACACTTCTTTTTGTTTGTTTAGTTGAAAGAGGCACATTTATTCAAAGGAACAGAACAAAAATAAAAGGAGACAGAGGAACAAGGTTTTCCAGGAGGGAGCCAGGTAGGGGAAAGATATCCTCCACATTTGTTTTAAACTCCGTTTGCCCCACTTATCAAAAAAACTTTCTCAATTTTTTACTATAATGTCCTCTTTGTGCCATTTGACTTTATAACTCCAAAATATAGTTGTGTTTTTTAAAAACTTTTAAAAGATGAAAGAGAAACCTAATTCTTTTCCCAATTAAAAAGTTCAAATTTCAACAACACAAAAGAACATTGCACCTTAATAAGATTTTGTACACCATGAATACTGTTTGGTGGCTAGTTTATTTCACTGGGTTCACATGGTACCTTTAGGTAGTATAACCATCTGTTTGTAATGCCAAATATAATGCAGAAGCAGGCCAATCTGGGCAAGTTCTTTATTGGTTCTAACAGTCACTCAGACAGAGCAGGACAAAGCATGTCAGGGTAGGGCCAGGGTGGATGGTTGGGAGACAGGAAAACACACCTCCCCGCCCCCCAGCCCTTCAGGAATCGTCACAAGCCTTCCCTGGCCTCTTTCTCTGACATTCTCTTGTGTGCTTCCATCCCATACTCTCATCTCCCATCCTGGGGTAATGTTGCGCTTTTACTGTCGCCTCCTAGGCCCAGGTGTGCCTACTCATATATGCATATACCTACTGGACTCAAGCATGTACAATTGTGGGGAGGGTGCAGTACCACAGGTGCTGGTCATTGAGGCTAATGGAGGAAAAAGCTTGACCAACTCATTTACCCTACACTTAGAAAGGCAGTTCTTCAGCTTTGGAATCATCATACATGCTGGGTATAGATTTTTTTCCTCCTTACAGGGCCTCAACTAGAAGACTGTCCAATGATATTTAGAATGCTTGATGCCCTAATACAGAATCCTACATTAACAGCACAATAGACCAAGGGATCAACTATAGCAAAGGAAATATGTCAGTGGACATACACCTAGTGTCACATTACATATGATAGTAGCCTCTGTTTGACACAGCTGGGTGGGTACCAGTTTGCAGATAGAAGTATGTGGGCTCTGCAGCAAGTTAAAATATGAGTTCAGGAGTTAAGAGGCTAGAAACAGTTACAACAGTAGTTACTCACACAGCAATATGTAATTTCATTCCTACTATCTCAGACTCAGAAGATCTAGAGCTTTTAGTGTTCAGAGGAGTGAAACCTCCACCAGGAGATAGAGTTGTGTTTCATTCACTCTATGGATTTACTATTTCCAGGCTGCTTTTTTCTGAACCTTTGTGCCAAGAAATCAGAGGTGAAGAGAGGTATCATAATTCAGCTAGAGGTAATTCACCCTGATCATCAATACTTAGCACAGAGATATATAAATAAATAAATTTAATACTCAGGTGATCTATTTGGGAATCATTTGGCACTCAATTACTCACTTTTGATGCCAAATGGATATGTATAGCAGTCATGCATGAAAGCACTTCTCAGTTATGAAGTACACTTCATTAGTTTTGCTACCAAGACCAGCTGAAATACTAGCCAAGCATAAGGGGTAACATAAAAATAATTGTAAAAGATAAGGTGACAAAGGGAGAGGAAGATAATGAGTATTAATTGTTGCTTCAAGTTCTACTAACTAATCTTTATCCTCTATGTTAATGAAAAGACCACATAAAATTCTGGAGGAATCTTTTTCAGATGAAGTGTACTTACTACACAAAACAAGTGAATTATGTGGATTATAGTATATATTATGTTGTGCTCCCCAAGTTTTTCCATTCATGAATAGGACACTTAGTTTCCTTAACATCTGGGATCATTACCTGTGCATGACTCACCTTGGGCACCTCTCTGAATGCTGCATTCTGCTGAAGGAAACCATTTTGTCCAAGGACACATACACCCAGTCTTGTGTTGGGACACTGGTGTTCCAAAAGCAAAGCCCTGCTGCAAATATTCACCTGCTGGCTGATTTCAAGTTTTCAAAGCTTTAATAACCAGCTTGCAAAATTCTTGGCTATTTAACAACTATCTCTCTTGAGGAACTACGAACAGATTGCATCACTCCCTGGGTTTACAGGCTTACAGTCCTCTGTTTGTAGCATCCAGTGATTCATCAACGAAACAGTATTGGGGCCAACATTAGTGTTGAATCCAGCTCTAGACCATCCCTGCTAAACGTCTTCACAGTTCAACCTCTCAAGCTTTCTTCACTCCCATTGACAGAATAATTTCTAATAAGTTTCATCTTGAACATAAAAATAAATCTTCACATCAGAATCTGTTTTCAGAGAACTAGGCCCAGGTCATATAAAAGATAATAGTTATGCTCTCTTATCAAATGTTTTTCTGACAATGAAATGTCTATTTTAGGATGCAAAAAGTGAATAATCTAATATATGTTCCACATGCACCAGTAGAATTGAAGAGGAAATAAACAAAAGGGAAATGAAAACTAGCTCCAACATTCACATTAGCATGGTCACACAGGGAATGCACACACTATCCTTTGAAGACACAAAATGTCACTATGACAAAATTACATATCTCTCCCTATGCAGACTTGTAAAAAAATGATACTTAGTCATTTTTAAGGCTACATTTTGGAAACTCTTAGTATCCTCTTCTAAGATGGAATTGGTGATCTGGCCATAATGTTTACTTCATAGCAATATAAGACACAGTTATAGAACATTCATTCCAAAATTTCAAGGGAGTCAAACAAAAATGAATAATCCCCCTACATTCTGTTTCCATCAACAAGAATCTAATATTAGCCAGTATCTTGTGAAATGCAAAATTGTTAAGTATTTTTGAAGCATCCAACTGACAGATAAGGATGGAAATTGTCAGATGCCTGATGCTAATCTAGAATTTCAGCTTTACAGATTGCTAAACATGATACTAAATAATTTCTCAGGGACATATATTTTCTACCCATCTGCCTTGAATTCAGTTACCTCCTAAATTTTCATTGCTTAAAAATTCACAAGATAGAATCCCTAGAAACAAATATACTATCAAAAAATAAATTTCTCAACTATCAGATTGACAAAATAATAATGAATATAAATAATATTTAAAATAAAATCTAGATAATACTATAGCTATGATTTAGCTGTAGCTTTCCCCAGCATATTCCTTGCATACAATCCTAAAGGTAGACATACATGTTCTGATAAGATTCTCTTACAGACCTTGGAAAACAAGTTTGGAAGGCAATAATGTAAAAGGAAAGGAAGATACTTTAAAAGTGCACATCAACCTAATTTGAAAATAATTCGAAAGATTTTACATACATCAAGATTTGTATTTGAACATCTGAAGTCTTATCTTGCTAATGAAAATAAAACCCAACACTATGGCAAGAGGGGAATAAGAAAAAAATGGAAATATCAATTGAGATTCTCTAATGTTGTAGACACCATACATACACATTACAAATGTTATCTCATTAATCTTCACCCACATCACTATAGGCTGTCCTATCTGCATTTGATGGAGTGAGGAAATAAATGCCAGTAATTTGCCCGTAATCCAGCTGCATCTTCTTTCTCCTGTTCCTGACACTTAAATACCAAAAGTTTTATAATGTCAGTTCTTTAGCAAGATATCTACCAGTCTTCACTTTCTAGATCTCCCAGATCAATGGCTTTAAACTCTTTGTGATCATCTGTTGTTACAGACCAAATAATCTCAAATTTTGCAACCTAGAACAAAAAACTTTTACTAGCCTCATGTTGTTTCTGATGATCCAAAACATCAGTGACTGAAGTCTATCATGGTTTAAGTTCTCTCAAAAAGTTGCAGTTTGACTGTAATAATGACAGATGTTATGTGAGGTTGTGGACAAAGTTGGAGGGGCGGCTTTCTCAGAAGTCATTAGACCTCAGATGTTTTCCCTTGATTATGGAAAGACTTCAGTTTCTCTAGTTTCTCACCACCTTCCCTCCCTGACTACTCCCTCCCATCTATATAAGAATAGTCAAGGACTGTTCTTCAATGCTGTGTGAGTATCCTTACAAGGTCATACCCAGGATTTCTTAAAGCAAGTAGTCCAAGAAAACTAGCAGTAGTTACATTGTTGAGTAACAACCTCAGAAATGATATCCCATTACTGTTGTGTTCTCTGCCATTCCTACAGACCAATCAATACAATGTGTCACAGAGACCTAAAAAATGTGAAAAACAGGAGGTAGTGATCGAATCCAGGTATAAATGAAGCTCCTTGAATCTAAATCCTTAATTATATCTCCTCAAGTGAAATTTCTATCTAAATCTGAACCTAAAAAACCAGAGATAAATATCTACCCCTTGCTTTAGAAAAGTTACACACCTTCAAAAAAAGAAAGAAGCTTCTCTCCACCTTGGGTTTCTGCTGAGTCAACTCAGAAAAATACCCTTAATCTTCTTAGAAACTCTGAGCTTGATTAATACTATCTATGATCAACATGCTTGTTGCTTGTAGAGCATTTGTTGTCTGACAGAAGGATACTCTGATGTACTACTTTTGATTTTTCTGAGGTCTAGAAAAAGTAATCGGAAACTGTTTTTGCAATGTTCAAGCCTGTAGAAAAAGGTGAAGGGATGCTGACTGTCCCCCTTTTTCCCTTTAATTTTTTCCTTCCTCTTTTTCCACAAACTTTCATCAGCTTGGGTTTCAGAGTCAGCAGAGCCTGATAAGCAGAAACTGGTGGAAGCACATTCTAACACGTTATCAAGCATCTCATGCTTTGGTGTATGCGCAAACTCTAGACAACATGACATGGATATGACATCAAGGCCTGCAGATTCACTGAGTTATCTCAGGGAACACAAACTAAGTAAGCTAAGTAACCTAAACCCCTGCCTGGAAATAAGCGTGTGACTGATAAAAAGGCAGGAACAATAGATATACTGGACAATGGGAATTTCATGTCTCCCCTTTCTCAGACCTCATCTCTCCATCTCCCATTAATCCTTTAAAGCCTCAGGTTTTATAATGGGCAAGGAAGTGGATGTGAGCTGAGTAGTATATCAGAATAAAAGTTGTTTTCCCCTGCAATGAAAAATGATTGTCTGTCATTGACAGCGGACCAAATTTAGAAGTGGTTACTGTCTTAACAAAAGGTTTTACTATTATATCCTAGAGGTTTTCTTTGGTTCAGTGTCCTGGACTTAATCAAGGCTAAGATTCATTTCTTAATGTTAGCATCATTTTTCCACTATCAAAAAATGTCAAAATTTTCAGTGTTATTAAGCTAGCTTTTTCATGTTTAAAATCTTTATTTTATACTATCATGTCATGTTTTACTATAAGTAGCTAGATAAAAACAACTGGTACCTCTAATACCCTTTATTGGGGTGCTTGGTGAAATTGGGGATGTGTGGTCCCAAGCATCATAATGATAATGAGAACGGCGGCCATGTGCCCTGGTAGGTTGAGACTTAGATAAGGGATGCCAAGCCTATTTGTGAGAGGAGCAGTGTGAGGGGATTTAAGGAGGAGAGAGAAGAAAGAGAGAGAGAGCTGGAGAGGAGAGCGTGCAGAAGAGCAGCTGGGAGGCTGAAGACCTCAGAGCTGGCACTGCCATGTTTGGCAGCAGGGGAGGGAAGGAAGCCATACTGTGGGTTAGTGAGGCTAGTGAGGAGCCTGGGGTAGTGAGGAGACATGGGAAGCATGCTGGAGAAACTTGTGACCTGTGTAAGTAGACTTGGACATTTGGTACTTGGGAACTTGGTTTAACTTTGAAACTGCAAAGTTTGGAAATTGTCTGGAGACCTGAGAAGTTGGAGTGCTATTGTTTTCATGATGAGACATCTAAAATGGTTGCTGCTGCTGTATCTAGTGAGTCTTGCTGGTTTGGGGTCACTTTAGAGTTGAAAGCTGAAAGAATGTTGGAGCTGTGTCTTCTGGAGAAGGATTGAGGATGCCAAATGGTTTCTTCACTGGATTTGAATCTCTGACTTTTGAAGGAGGAACAATGATGCCATTTTGATTTCTTCATCTGGCTTGATGTCAGGAGCTGCATGTGGGAAAAGAAGAGATGATTGAGAAAGATAAAGGTGTTCCTTTATCTAAGGCATATCTCTTTATCTATATTGATGCCCCGCTGATTGACAGTGGGACAATTGCCATTTTGTGGCCACACATGACTGGAGGAGTCTTGTGCAGTTCTTTTGGATTAGAGGCTGAACCGGTTGGTAAAATAATCAAAGGGATTCCTTGCACCCTTCAGTGACTCTTGTCTATTTTGTCTTTTAATAAGCAAAGCACTCTTTGCCTCTTCTTAAGGTTAGTGTGGTCTTGCTATTGCTTGCACAGATTGGAATGAACCTAAGGAATAACTAAGTTTGAAGGGCCAGCTACTCCTGTTAGTGAGTTTAATTAAGTTCTCTGCTTTGCCTGTTATCTTACCTAACTTCACTCTGACCAGGTATCTTCTTAAACACATCATTTAACTAACTAAATATATTTCCTGCTTTTCTTATTAAGTAGGTAATGGTGTTACTAAATATTCAACCATCATATAAAAGGACTCCTTTCCTCTACTTTTAGCAATCACAATCTCATCAAGGACCATGACATGTCTACAAACAATCAAAAACTTTCTGATGTCAATATATTCTTATTTCAATTTTCAAAAAACTTCATCTGTATCACTCTCATTCAATCATGATCAGCATATGCAAATGGAATTAAAAGAGAAGAAATACTTTTTGTTCTCTTTGCTGCCATCAGTTAAGACCTAAATACTCTCTATAACTGCATAATAATAGAAAGTCTAGTATGTAACTTTCAGTTTGGGGGGAAACATTGATTTTGATACTTTTGGGACCTATGAGCTTCTGAGTAAGATCCCAGCAAGTTCCGATGGGGGGGATCAAAAATTTTTACTCAAACTTTTTCCTTTGCTTTGTTTAAGTCCCTCTTGAACTCTTTATCAACTACTGGTTGGCATTTTGAATGGGAAGGTGTCACCATTCATCAAATTAAAATGCACATACAAATGCAGTTTAATGTGCAATGTACACTAAAAAGCCTCCCTCAGAAATTATATGACCCAGCTTTACAATGTAATTTTAGCATTAAGACATTTTATCACAATAGAATTACCAACTCTAATTTGTTTATTTCTTTTCCCCCTATCAATTAGTCTTCTCCAAGACCAGCAAGTATTTTTTTCTTTTATTAATGGCACAATGGGAAAATAATTAGTCAGATGGGCACAGTTTGGCCTGTGAATTTTCAACAAATAGAGTAAATAGAGTAGAAATTGCTTCTTATGTCCCTGTATTAAACTCCGTATGGGGCAAGGATAAAAAAAACTCCAGGGGGTCTTTATGTAACTCTAGCCTGATAAGGGCCCCTTGTAAGAGGTAAACATTCATAGTTTATAATTAAAGCATCAAAGAGGTAAAAACCACCCTTATTACAATAAATGTTGCCTTCTTTCAACATCTGTTATATATTTTTTTACCATATGATTTTTTACCATATGATTCCAATATTATTTATCTATAGTTATGCATAGAAATACTTTAAAACTTAGCATCTTAAATATCATTGATTATTTCACCTCTGTCCATGGATCAGGATTTTTGAAAATTTTAGATGAATGGTTCTGCCTCAGGGACTCCCTTGTTGTGTAGTAAAGATATGGATCAGGGGAACTGTCAGGTGGAATTGGAGGGTCTCCTGCAAAGCTCACTCAGTTTTAGCAAGACTCAGTTCCTCATTGGTTGGTAGTAAACATCTCAATCTTTGCCATGCAAAGATTAGGCTACTTACAACATGGCAGCTTGCTTATCCAAGAATGAGTGATATCAAAGATAACCAAGACAAAAGCAGTGGTCATCTTACAAATTTATCTTATAAGAGACATGTTAATGCTTGGGTTTTAGGTATCCTAGGAGTAAGTCACCAAGCTCAGTCCATTCAAGTTGAGTAGAGTAAACCTCCATTTCTTGAATGGAAAAGGATGAATGATTTGTGATACTATACTTAAAATCATTTCAGGCAGATATCACCGACTTCAGTCATCTCTGGTCTAGGTATGACTTCAGTCCTGACAAGAGGACCTGCTGCCAAGCCCTTCTGGCATTACTGGAAGAACTAACCTTCTAGTTATCATGTCCTTATAAAATGTCACACATACTCTCATTTGAAAATATATAGAATATATAGAAAATTCAAAGAAGGAAAATAAAGTTTCATAATCTAACTTGCAGGTATTTTCTGGTGGTATAAGCAGTCTTCTCTGGAGTCAAACATTTTAGTTAGAATATTATTTTGCCATTAACTTGCTGTGCCACTTTGAAAGTGAATTCATACCTTATCTTCTTCAAATTTCTCATCTGAAAAATGCATATTCTGACTCAGCAGATGATCTAAAATGCTTAGAATGTTGTTGGCAGATACATTAATTATATCACTATCTATATTAACATTATTTTAATTGAACCACATCTATCCAGTAGTTTCCATCATAGTCTATAAAATGGGCATTCGTTCCACAAACAAAAGAACTTGGTAAACTCTAGTTTAGCATTAGAGACTGAGTGGCGAACAAAATAGAAACTCTGACTTTGGAGTGTTTCTATTTTTGTAAATTTCACTTGAATGTTCACAGTCATTTCCATAACTTTACTAAGACAAAGTGAGTACCAAAACAAAGGGGAAGTCTGAAAATTAACATACAAGAAAGACTTGCTGGAGAGAGTATATCATAATTATCAGAAGAGTATTATATTTATATATAGTAGTATATATATGAGTATACATAGAAGTATATATAGAAGAGTATTACATTTATATATATAGTAGCATATATATTTACATTTTCTAATAGCAGCGTAGAACCAGTCTTGACTTTTCCAGCAAACCATGCATCAATTTGAGCTAGTTGTTTCTCCTTTTTCAGAGTACTTCCCTTTTGCAAAATAAAGGTGATGTGGACTTTGTTACATTCATTTTGTTTGTTTGCTTGCTTTGTTTGCTGTGTTAAGTAGTCTTCAGGACAAGGTTGGAAATCCACTGGGTGTGGTGATGCACGCCTGTACTCCCAGCTACTTGAGAGACTGAGGCTAGGAATGACTTGTCTGTTTAGTTCAAGAGTACCCCAGGCAACATAGTGAGAACTAGTCTCAAAAAATATATATATTAGGATTCTGCACACATTTCATGGGAATTTAACTTCACTGATATATAAACAATAAAAAAAATTTTAATAAAAAAGCTCACACAAGCAAATGAACTGTACTACATGAAAGTATATTAGAGTCTATATGGATTTAGGATTTTACCTGAGTAATTTAGTTACTATTAAAAAAATTCATACATCTGAATTTACAAAATAGATACTAAGTTTTACTTTGATCTGTGCTGTAATTCTGTGGAATAGTTCAATGAAAATTAGGTTTTCAGAAAATGACTTTGAAATTCATTTATATACATAATAATGACAACAATTTTGAATCATTTTGCTTGCCAACCAGTGGGCTCCTGGCCAATTCCAATGTGATATAAGAGGAGGTTTATCCACAGTGACAAGCAGTTCTTGAACACCACCAAAGCAACAGAGAATTCAACTCTATTCTGAGATTATCCACATCAGAGAGAGCATCAGAGTCTACAGATTTCAATCAAAGTTCCACCTGTTATATGTGTTTTGATGATATAAATTGGAAGTTTCCACAAACTTCTTCTCAGTTTCAGTTAATTTGCTAAAGCTGCTGTCAGAAATCAGGAAATGTTTTGGTTCATTATAAAAAGCTATTATTCAAGAATATCCTGATGAAAAAAAATATTAAGGGTGAGATAGGGAGAAAGAGTATGGAATGTCTAGTGTACCACTCTTCCTGAAGATGCCCATGTTATATAATGTCAAAGCCTATCCTCTTGTTTGTTTGTTTTGTTTTTTGTTTGTTTGTTTTATGAAAACTTCATTACCTAAACCAGTGCACTTGATTAAAACATTGACCATTTGGAGCTTGATTCAACCTTTCATTCTTTTCCTCTCCCAGGTTAAGAGGTTGAAACTGTGTTCCAATCCTCTAATTATATTATCAATCATATTACTGGTTCCCCAGGCAACCAATTTGATATTTCCAAAACCACTTCATTCACAAAACAAAAGACACCACTAGAGCTCAACACTTGGGAGAGTTCAAACTTCAAAAACTCTTGAAGTTCCTAAGTGAATTAGGAACTGTGGATGAACACCAAATATACACTTGAAAAATATACACTGGTCATCTAAATATCCAAATATACATTTCTTTGAAACCACAATATTACAACAAGAATCTGTTAAGAATCTATTTCACTTAAATTTAAGAGTTATGTTGTTTATTGGTATGCATATCTTCTAGAGAAACTAAGACTAGAAAGATTAAGTAACCTAAGTGAGGTCATGATTTACAACAGCAAGATTAGGATTTCTTTTTTTTTTTATTATTGCACATGTATATATTTTTTACATACTTGTATACCCCGAGGTTCTCCCATCATGTTGTCACCTGTGAACCTTCATCTTAATTTCTTGTAACCATCCCTCGCCCAATTTAATAGCCCCCTCCCTTGCTCTATGCTTCAGTTCTGCTGACACTTTGTTAGATTTAAGTTTTACCTGTCCTTTTGTTTGTTTGATTTCCCTGTGCCCTGCATATAGGTGGGATCATCCAGTATTTCTCTTTTTCTTTCTGATTTATTTCTACTAGCATGATTCTTTCTAGATCTTTCCATATTATCACAAATGCATCAAATCAGTTTGTTTGTTTTATTGCAGAATAATATTCCATTGTACAAATATACTATAATTTTCTGATCAGTTCATCTGTTTTGTGGTATTTGGGTTGTTTCCAAATTCTGGCTATTGTGAATAGTGATGCAATAAACATACAAATACAGGTGTCTTTTTGAATTAATATTTTGGTGTTCTTGGGTAGATTACTAGAAGTAGAATTGCTAGAAGTAGAATTACTAGAAGTAGAATTGGATCAAATGGTAGTTATGTTTTCAGTAGTTTGAGGGTCCTCCATATAGTTTCCCATAGTGGCTGGACAGTTTGCATTCCCACCAGCAGTGTTTAGTTTTCCTTTTTCTCCATGCCATCCATTCATCCATTTTTATTGGTATAAGGTGGTATCTCATTTCGATTTTGATTTGCATTTTTCCTTACTAAAAATGATGTTGAGCATTTTTTTCATATGCTGATTGGCTATTTATATTTCCTTTTTGGAGAAGTGTTTTTTTAGCTCCTCTCTCCATTTTTGACTGGGCTTTTTGCCCAGTTGTATGAGTTCTTTGTGGATCTTTGCTAACAGACCCTTGTCACTTGTATGCAAGGTTAGGATTTAAGTTGAGACCTCTAAATATGTGCTTTTAACTACCACAGAACAGTTTTGTTTTTTTAGAATCTCTGTTAAGATCAACAAAGATTCTACTTTTCCAACCTATTACATGGAAAACCAACTATCAATGACCAAGTATGGTGACAAAATGTCAATATAAAAAACTTCTGATGAGCTGAATCAAATATATTGCTATAAGTCCAGATAATAATGCTTTCATTATTTGTGTCAAGCAAATAATCATATTTCACAACATCATTATCTCTACATTTGCCAATTGTCCTTTTCTGCTCTCTGTCAACCTAATCCCTACTTAAATCCTATATCTAATCTAATATATTTCTGCTGCCCTTTCATCTGTTTTCATCCCACTGATGATCATTGCCTGGTACCAAAATAACATTTTTAAAGCACAGAATATCATGCCACTTTCCAGGCTAATGTTCATAATGGTTCAATCTATTTCTAAATCCCTAGATTTTGCATTCAAGGTTTTTTACAATCTAGTCCCAGCTACATTTCCAGAAAATGTTATCATTGTATTCTTGGCACCTTAAAATTAAAGTTCTGCTTCAAAAATTAATTCTAAAATTATCATTTTTTATTCCATGGTGCTTAAAACAGTCTCTGATTTAGCATCAATAAATGCTTTCTGAAGGGACTATCTCTGATTGTGTCCCATCCATGTTAACAATTGAAGACCAATTCTTATTTAATACACTGAACTACAATATGAATATATATATATATATTGATGTAGTAATCTACTGAGTAGCCTCCAATCTTATTGGAACCTCAAGTCATTGACATGTAATCAGTAAAAATTCTATAAATTGGGAGACTTAAAAGAATTTAGTAAGTATTTTTGAGTCCGGGGTTTAAACTGTGAATTATGACTAGAAATCTGAGGGAAGTGGTTTCCTAAATTGTAAATGCCACATTTCTTGTTTTCTCCAGCTTCATCTGCCTATGGTTGAACAGCACAATTAATAGCTACTATTTTTGTAAAGTACATGAAAAGTAATATTTTGTCTAGCTCTGTGGGTGGCATTAAGCTAGCAAAAATGTTCTACTTGGCATTATCCTGACACCAGTCAATGAAGCCATCAGGCAAATGAAACTGCTTTTGTGAGAAGCAACACAGTAATTGAAAATTGTCATCCCGTTTTCCCCCCAGGAAAACCTGAAACTTTCATTTCAACATTTTTCATATCACCAGGAAGAAATGAATATTTATAAAACATAAAAAAGTGCATGATAAAGGTGTCATTTTTCTGGATAAGTTATAGACAATGAATAAAGAGAGTAAAACAATAATTCAAATTTAAATCCTAGTTGCTGCAGTGTATTATTCTATACATATTTATTCATTTTTTACAGGCCAATGTGTGTGCTGTGATGTCAAAAAGAAACATATCCTATTATGTGCATGTGTAGCAAGAGTGAGAGGTATCACTAAATTGAACAGTAGTGTTCTCTCTACATTAGAACCTAGTCATTTACCTGTTAAGAATGATGACTGAATGACTCGGGCCTCAGCTCTACACCCCAGCTGAATCATCAATCAGCTAGGGAGAACTCTGACCAGTAAAACAGGATCAACTTCATCCCAAAGCAGTTAAAGCAGAATTCCTGATCAAGGTGATAAACTGAGCATGCAAGTTTAATCTTGTTCCTTCTCCAAATCATCCTAGATCACAAAAAAGTTACTGAAATAAACTCAAAATTGTATCGAAAACAAGAGAAGGTATCTTTAGAAGACCAAAAGTTTATCCTAAAGTGATTCCCAGAATCTTCTGTCCCCCGCCAGCTTACCAGCTACATGGCTCTCTACCTAACTGCAAAAGATCCAAAGCAGGTGAAGGAACAAAATTCATCTTTGTCAGTCCTGCTATTTGTATCATGGTGTTGTCAACCTCAGAAAAATAATTGGACTGTAGTAGAATCAGTAAGAAATAACTTTTTATGGAACAAAAATCATGATTGAGAGCAAGAGGTAGTTCTAAAGTATATACCACTAGGGACAGGGAATAAAAGCATTATAAAACATTAGGCATAGAGATGGTCTGAGATTAAGTAATTTGCTATGAAATTTTGGGCTGGTTCTTTATGATTATCTACCCATAATTATAGTGTGAGGGTGTGCTATCAAACCAGCAGGTGTCTCTTGATCCTTGCAGTGACTAAATTCCTGAGGAAGGGTGTTTAATTTTCTCCTAGAATTCTTAGCATGGCATTTGATGCTGCTGCAGTGTTAAAAGGTTATGCTTCTTCTCAGGTAAGCACCCTTACCCTTTAGAATTAAAAACCTTTGTTTGATTAGCAGCCTTATCCTCTCACAAATGGTCAGAGAAGGAATGTTGGAAATTGATGAACAGCAGGGGTTAACAAGACAAGCTGATACCAATCTGAATCCCCAAATTTCTCCATCTCAAGACACTTTCCCACCTTCTTTTGCATTATTCCTTTATGACTATGGATGATAAATACTCCTTCTTCCTTCCAAGGAGCAGGATGGTGGTCTTTCAGACATGAGTCTGCCGCCCTCCTCCTTTGTCAACAATGTAAATCACTCTCTTTTCTCCTCAAACTTGGTTTCCTTGTATTGGCTAAGGGAAACTGAGGTTGGCAATCAGTAACAGAGACAAGACTATAACTCAAAGAAGATTGATGGTGCATTGAAGAGTAATGCTAGAAGAGTAATAACTAGAAGTAATGCTAGAAGAGTAATAACTAGAAGATGTCACAGAAACTAAGAGAGCAGATTCTGGAGTGAGAATGACTGATCCAATTCTGCCATCACAACTAATATTACCATCTCTGTGCAGGCCCTTTACAGATAAAAGAGGAGCAAGAAATATATACCTCATGAGGTCAGGTTAAATGAGTTAATACAAATATAGTGGTTAGGATAGGAGCCACCATTTATTAAGTGATCAGTAGCATAAATATGACCCTTTCGGTACATGACTTTCTATATTGTCCTGCTATGTTGTTCTTTTCATAAAGATTTATGACTGTCATATTCTTGGTGTGGATGAGTAAAATACAAATTTTAAATAAATCCTATATCAGTTGAACTGAAATAGAGGAATACCAAGCAAATGTTGAGTTCAATAAAAAAATCACAGAGTACCTTGAGAAATTTTACTTAACAGTACAGAAAGTTAGGCATGATGAATCTGATATCATAACTAAGACTAACACAAGGATTCTTACAACAGCATGATAATTGTCATCAGCTTTGCCACTCATTAATCTCCCCCATATTCATATAGTAATTCTGGATAGGAGGAATTTTAACTTGAAAATTAAAACATTGATTTCCTAAATGTTCAGTGTTGGATGTAGTATTATACTAATGAATATTTCCAAATCTAACACACATGAAGTATGACAACAGTTCAAAACAACCCAACCCAACTTTGGTCCCCTTAGCGTTCCCTGGTTCCAGAGGAAGCATTCTCATTGGGACATAATGTCATGTTAGTGATCATTTGTAGAGCTGTGTATTTGCATCTTTTGTCTGTGAAATTGAGCCTTTTATTAAATTTTCTTCTGCTATGATTTTATACTGAAAACAATAAAATAGAAAGCTAGTACTTAATGTCTAATGGGTGTCAGACATTTGATGACACATTTCAACTATTGCATCATTTTCAGACACTTTTATCATTTAATTATTATTTCCTTTTAAAGAATGGGACAGCTGAAACAGTGTTAGCTTACAATTATATTTCTTGATCTGGCATGAGGTCTGACACCAAATTCTCTATCTTTTGCACTAGGTCATTTTCCACTAGGTGTTATATACTCATAAAACCTGTTTGCACACAAATATATATGTATAGACATATATATGTGGTGAAAACTGAAGTGCAATATATAAACAAAATACTTTTTTGAACTTTGTTCACAGAGCCCATTCTTTAATTTTAGTTGCTATTGAGGCTCTCAGAGGTTCAGATCCTTAAAAAATATTCCAATCAATCATACAGATATACAAACAAAGCCCTATTTGAACTTTCATTGTGAATTTAGGGAACATACTTTTGGGAGCCATATCTATAGCCAATCAATATAGATTCCCTCATTTAAATACCAGTAAGAGTCTTCTATGCTCCCTTTATTCTGGTTGATTTTCTTTGAGATTATGTTTCACCTTTTTGCCAGCAAACCCAACATTCTAGTATAATCAAGTTGTTGATTTTACTTTGTTAGCTAATGCACTGTCACTGCTGGGAAGACTTCACAACTTTGAATACGAATGTAACATCTGGCTTAGTTTTAATAACATTTCCTGCTGCCATTCTGATTTCGGTTTTTTGTTACTTGAAAATGTTTCAGATTGTCATTCTAATGAAGGCTGATTCCAGCTCCTAAATGCCATGGCTTTGTCCTAATTTTCTTCCTGTTTTTTAAGCTTGGAAAGAAGTATGAACATATGTTGTGAGCATTTCCTATACTATCCCCATTTGTCATAGCTTTAATCTGCAGCTTGCCATATTCTTCACTTATCAAATATGGAGAACTCTAGGCAATAGGTAAACTATCTCTTTCTTGGTCCTACTTAATGTTATATATTTAGACAATTTTATGACATGTTATGACATTTAATTTATTTCTCATCTAGAAACTCAAAGTCACACATTCTTACAAAAACCATAGTGGAAAAATTTTGATCACTCATGAATGTTGAAAGTTTTCAGCAGGCAGAAATAAAACCCCATATTGTGTAATATTTATTAGAAAAGGGTTGAGGGTGGACTTGGCATCCACATACACAATTCACTGATCAGATATAGTCATGTACAGATTGATGACAATATCAAATATCTATTTTTCACACACACAGCAATATGCTTGAGGTAATAAGGTTATATTTAAAACAACATTTTCAAAAGTGTTTGTGTGTGTGTGTGTTTGAAAATAACATTTTCAAAAACTTCTGCAAAGATCATGTGAACTCAAAGATGTGGAACTGAAAATAAAGTCTTAGTTACACAAATAGTTTATTAAACAATCAAAGTTTCAGACTTGAGCTTGGGAAGTAGTCTAATAGATTTTACTCTATCACAGTTGTTCAAAAAAACACAAGTTTGGATTCAATTTATTTAATGGGAACAATCAGCCATTTGTCATAGACAACTGGTCTAAAAACTCTCACGAGTCAGAATCACTTTTACTGGTTCTAGGTTTGGCCACTGGCTGCCACAAATAAAAACAAAGAGATATCTGATGCTGCGAAACAGGAAAAAGAAAACAATTTATTATAAACCACAAGGTAACAAGAGTGAGAGAACTAGCAGGGCAGCAGGAAAAGGTTCAGTGACTAGTCAGTGGTACCTGGTGGATATGCAGCTAACAGGGACTTGCAACTGCTGAGACAGCCTGCAGCTGGGACTGTTTTCCCCAGTTCTGCTGATGAAGAAAGAAGTCCCTGTACCTCATTTCTTTTTAAGAACTCATAAAATGGCTGCTCAGCTCTGCCCTCTTCCCAGCAGTCCCTTTGCTCAGGGAGACAAAGTTCTGACTGTGACACTGAACAGATGTCTTCTCTCTAGCTTGGGTAGTGTGTCAGGACATGAGGAAGGGAAGTTTGGTGTTCCATTTTCCCCAGCTGGTCCCAGGACCTGGGGGGGGGGGGGGTGTGCAAAACTCAACTGCAACAATGGACATTAAAAATACAATTATTCTTGATAAGGTTTGTATTTAGCTCTAAGTTGTCATCCTGACCTAAGTATATGCTGATACTAGAGAGAAGCAATGCAGCTTTTAATTTTTTCCTTGCCAGTGAATGCACTGCTACATCCATTGTTAATTCCTTTCTTCTTTATCTAAAAGACTGACTTTACCTTCAGAAAGTATAGTCCTCCTAGAGGATGGAATCTGTGATGACGGCTTGATTCTCTCATCTATTAAACCAGGGGTGGGTCCCTAGAAAGTGTTACAATATGCTTTTCAATGTGTAAGCACAATATTTTTCTCTAGGAATTTGATTAGACAAAACAAAAAAAAATGCATGAAGAAAAAAATAGTTAAATGAAGTTATTGTTATACAGAATAGAAGTCACTGGGAGTAAAAGAGTTTATGAGACATGCAAAGTAAGGTCTTTAATCTAGATGTAATAACAGATTTTACTTTACCAGAGCTGTTTGATTAAATAGTCTGAATTTAGTTTATATAGCCAGAAACAATGAGGTATATGATGCTCCAAGAAGGTATCTATTGAAAGCAGTCTTCAGGGTCTAAATTGTCCTGACCCAGACACACTAATACTAGAGGAAGGCAAGGTAGATTGCAATTGAATCCCCTGAAAGACTGCAAAAACTGGCACTCATTGCTAACTCTTTTTCTACCCATAAGAAATGAAAAGTAGATATTTTCATACAAATATAGTCTGTGAAGATGGCATGTGCCTGCCTAATCAGGTCAGGGCATCAGAAAATCTTACATGATGTTTACATGACAAAAAAATATAATGAAAGTTTTTCTTAACAAGGTAGACTTTTCTCAAAATGATAGGGGTTGCCTACCCCCTGGGTGCCATTGTCTCTTGTTTTAGAATTGTTAATGTTACTAAGAGCTAGGTAGGATTTAATTAACATACAGGCCTACCTCAGGAGTTCTCTTGATGAAATAAGGATATATAAAGAGGTTTGAAACAAAGAAAGGGATTCAATTCTATTTGAATTCGAATTTGGGATTCAGATTTAGGTTTGGTTTCTGCCATTTTGTGGGATGAAGATGTGAGTTTGGCCATGTGGCCAAGGCCTGGGACCTGCAGTCTTTGGTTGACCCAGACTAGGAGCATGTGTGTTAAAGGAAGTTAAGGGGTTTGCAGATTTGAACTCTGTGTTGGAATTTGTTTTGCTGAGTTTGACGTGTCTGGAAGAGGCCATGCAAAAGTTAGGCCTGAAAAGAAAGTAAAATTTGCTAATTCTGGTACTATGAAGTTTCTTCTACTACCTGGAGGAGGATGACAAGGAGAAGACGGAATGGAAGAGAAGGAGCACACCAAAGGAAGATGTCTTCGAGCATCTGGAATGAACTCTGACTGACTGATGTTGGTGAGATGATCAGGACTGAGAGACTGAGGATTTTTAGGCAATCTGGGAAAGGACTTTGGACAATGTTGAGAAAGGTTTTGGACAATGTTAAAGTAATAAGAGTTCAACTTACATGTTTCTTTTGTAGTAATTAGGAAATAACTGTTAGAAATAAATTAGTATGCACTCTGAGAGTCTTGCTTTAACTTGGGATTTTGCTGAGAAGGTTGGGGATGGTGGAAAGAACCCACGGAAGTTTAGAAGAGGGTAAATTGAGGCAAACTAGTCTAAAGTTTAAACTGTGTTTCTAAGTTGTTGTTTTTTTTTAGGTCTGAAAGAGGGAAAGAGAGCTGAGAGAAGCTGGTAGCTGACTTTTGCTTACCAATAGTAGGTGAACAGTGAAAATGCTAATTAACTGCTTGTAGGCTGCTTCCTAGGGAAAAGCAGGCATAGGTGTACAAGTTCAAGTAAAAAAGTCTTTTTTTTTTCACTGATTTCAAAAAGACATGAAATGTTCTATCTATAAACATACTATAACTCCAAATCTTAGAAGTAAAGCAGTCAACCATTAAATATGACTTGGAAAAACCAAGAAAAGTATGGGCTCAATGAACTTTTATTATGACCTAGCACCTATTTAGAGATAATATATATATACATATATATAGATGCACACGCACATATATAAACAAATTTAGTAATCTTAATTTCCCTACTTTAAGAAATAACCATTATTAAAACCTTTTTTAAAAAAATCATTCAATTTTTTTTATTTTTAAAATTAGCTTGGAGTTTTTTATTAGCATAAAAATAGCCTGGATATATTTATTAGAATGCATTTACTTAATTTCTTCAAATATATTAGTATAAACTTTAAAAACTGGTATCAGAAATTGCAAAAAATAAAACTACTTTGAAATTGAAATGTTTTATGTACTTCATATTTTATGCTTCTTTACAAATTGGCTACATTTCAGTTTTTCAAGGTTTTAGATGAATGGAAAAATTGATGGAAGAGAGAGATTTTATGTACTTTCATACCCTTCCTTTTATTGTTAGCATCTGACATTAACTATAATTGATTAAATACAAATTAATGTCTAATAATAACATTAAATGTATGATGTATTTGTTACAAACAATAAACTCATAGTGCATTATTAATTAAATCCCTACTTTACTCAGATTTTCTTCATTTTTAATCTATTGTCCCTTTTCTAGTTCTCTGTTCAACATAATACATTACATTCTCAGGCTTCTCTAGATTGTGAAAACTACACTGACTTTCCTTGTTTTTGAAGACCTTGACAATTTTAAGAAATACCAACGAGATATTTTGTAGAATCTTCCTGTTTTGGGAATTTTCTGATGTTTTTTTGTATTTAGTTGATTATAGTTTACTGTGAATAAGACTACAGAGGTTAATTGCCATTTCTTCACATCATATCAAGAGAATATGCTATCAATATGACATATTGATATTGATGTTAACCTTGAAAAACTTACTTGAAATAATATTTGTGAGCTTTCTCCATCATAAAATGATCCCCAATCCTACTACCTTACCATGCTAAACCCTGAAAGGATGTCCTACTACCTTACCATGCTAAACCCTGAAAGGATGTCACTTACTTGCATAGCCCACAATAAAGAATTAAAGACGTGCTCCATTCAGGCAGTGTAATACCTGTGTGAATTATTTGGAATATTATGTGCATTAAAACTAGTTCCAAATTTGCTTTTGCTACAATAGTTTAATTAATTAATATCATCAACATGAAAACCAACATGAAAACCTTCTAATGTCAGATGTTTCATATTAACAGAACGAAATTCCAAATAGTCATTTGATGAGTGTACAGAAAGAAAAATCAAACCATTAGAATCCGCTAATTTTCTAGTTGAAGCCATTGCTGATAATGCTATAAACCTAACATCGTCATTGTCGAATTCCCACTTTGCTAAAAGAAACTGCTCTAAGGAACAGTCCCTGTTTCTTGGCATCTGCTAATGATTCTCCCCTCAGATCTCCTTTACACTCTTTCATCAAAGCAATGTGGTGATAATCTGTTGAAATTGTGGTCTATTAACACTTGGTGCTTGTATGAGAGGGAGGAGGGAATACCCCACACCCCCACAGTTTTTTATCTGCTCAGTTCTTCCCTAGTTCCTCCCTAGTAATGAAAGAAGGCATCCCTGTAGTAAGTTGATTACAGAAGGAATTCATTAAATATTTTACCATTAAATGTTGATGACTATTGGCAAGAGTTCTATATCTTTTATCACTTTAAACAACCATTTTTATTTCTGATACTTTAGGCCCTTTTTTCTCCATATATGAATGTTCAATGAATTTTACCAACATTTTATCAGAATATATGAAGATGATAAAGTTGTCTTTCTTGGCTCTTGGATCTGGTAATAGATAGTTTGCAAAAATAATAGCTGCAATTATTCTCCTCTTTTTATGGGCCCCTGATTAAAAAAAGACTTTATGAAATACATGAAAAGAATCCTGAAGCAGCATAGAACCAATTTCTAAACATCTAAGTGCCACCAAATTCAGCTGTGCTGCCTCCTTTACTGATCAGACTTCTAAGCAATAACACGTGTATTATTACAAAACTAAATGTTAGAGATTATTTTTTGCATATTAACTTTTGAAAGAAATATAAAAGTACAATTGATTCTATGTTTCTCTAGGTGGATATGTGGTAGGTATATGTTGCACTAAAAAGTATCTAAAAATATGTGTAGCAAATTGATGTCAGCTATTACCCCAAAGTAATATATAGATGTCTTCAATTTGTGTGTAGTCAAGTCTCAATATCTTTGGGTATGACTTATTTTTTAATGCAATGTTTATTTCTTTCTTATGCCAGGGCTATATAAATAACTTTAGTTTCTTCATCCCTTAACTCCTGTAACTGTGATGAATTATATTAATAGATAATCAATGTCAGTCTCTATATTCTTTAAATAAATTAAATTTGCTATTCTTTTAACATATGCTGGTAATATTTGATTTTTCTTATTTTAGATTAAGTTTCCTGACGTAAGAGGACACTCATTTTCTGTTTTTTCATTTTCTGCTCTTTTTTTCCCTTTTGAATGTTAGTGTTATTTAGAAGGGAAATAGGAAACGTTGCATTTTAATATATTTTATGCTTTTGCACTTGTTTCTACTTAGAGAACATGTATTTCTCTTTTTGTTGCTATTTATTTTAACTGATTGCCATGAATTTATTTTATTCAAATCTGCAAAAGAATAGTATTTAATTTGATTGTAATCTTTCCTATTTTAAAAAAATTATAATATTATGCATTAAAATTACTTTTTTTTCTTCCATTTTACTTAGGTTATTCTTACTATTGTCCAAATATATGATGATGTGTGGCAATTTTGAGTTCAGAGAGAAGGTGAGAATGGGGAGGCAGAATAAGTTACTTTATATCTTTATGAGCATGTAAAAATAGATGACTAGGGAGGAATGATCAGAAAATCTTGTAGTTTTAGCAGATGGATTTGTGTTGGAGCAATAACCTGACATGATTATTTACATCAAGAACAGTCATAACAAATTAATAAAATCATCAATGTATACTCATAAAACAGATATATATCAAGGACCTGATATGTTTTAGTATTTGTGCATCAATGAAAGCACTCCAAGATAAATAAGGAGCCTCATTACTCATGAAATTGTTTTCATAAGGAAACTAACACATTATCACAAATTTTCATATTCATTTGTATTCCACTTATATACAAATGAAACAATCTGGCATATATAAACAATAAATATCTAATCTATAAGCCAGATTCTAATAGGAGTCTGTATCTGCATAAACTGAAGTCACAGAAATCTGTCTGTGTTTGAAGAGAAAAATTTTTACATCTGGGACTGATATTTGGAAAGACTGTATAAACTTTTAATCCTAAATGTTTTTGTTGTATATACAGCTTCTTTTTGGGATCTCTTCAGCAAAGGAGGACATTTCTATGCTTTTCAGAGGGTAGATAGGCAAACTAAAACTTCAAATCAGAAGTTCTGTGTCTGGAGGACCAGAATCAAAATGAGATTAGGTGTTGTTGTAACTGCATGGCCAAGGGACCTCAGGAGCCCCAAAGTGTGAAAGGGACTGTGAAACCCATTTCGTGTGAGTTCTAAAAGTGTTTGTCCATCCATGCACCCAAAGGCAAAGAAAGCATACTATTAGTGTAAAAGAACTTTAGTATGTGTACAAAGAGATAGAAGAAAGAATTTCAAATAATAGACTCCTGATCAAACTCTAAAAATTATCCATCTCCTCAAGGGCAGATGCCCAGCCAAACAGGCTCAGCCCAGAGTGGGATGGCTGAGGTCCCAAAACAACAGAACAGAACAAGTCCAAGGTAGATACTGGCAGTAGCCACCTGAAAAGGGTTAGACTTCTGTCCCTTAGAGATGGGACAGGAGAAACCCAAAATATAAAATGAATTATATAATTCACTGTAAGGTCAAAATAATAGCTTCCATTGTCTCTACCAAAATCTTAAAGCTACCTGGACCAAGAACTAGGATATTTGTCTTGCCACATATGTCACCGATGTATCTCTTCTCAAATTGTCTCCATTATCAATGTCTCTCTTTCTTGAGAACGGAGGTATTACTATTCCAGACTTCAAACTATACTACAATGCCATAATATTTAAAACAGCATGGTACTGGTACAAAAACAGCCAAACAGACCAATGGATCAGAATTGAATACCCAGAAATAAAACCACATATATACGGTCAACTAATCTTTGACAAAGGGGCAAAAAACATACCCTGGAACAAGGATAACCTCTTCAGTAAATGGTGCTGGGAAAACTGGATCAAAACTTGTTAAAAAAATGAACCAGGATAACACCCTCACACCCTCTACAAAAATTAATTCAAAATGGATAAATGACCTGAAGTGAGACCTGCAACCATAAAATACTTAGAAGAAAACCTGGGCAAAACCCTTCACGATTTCATCTCAAAAAGCCATTTGGGGAAACAACTATGGCCGGGAAAAAAATTGAAGGAAAACATAAACAGCTGGGACTACATAAAACTAAAAAGTTTCTGTTCAGCAAAAGAGACAATAAACAAAACAAAAAGAAACCCAACCGACTGGGAGAAACATTTTGCCCTCCAGAGAAGTGACAAGAGTCTGATAACAAAGATCCACAAAGAGCTCCTACAGCTCAACAAAAACAAAGCAAAAAACCCAATCAAAAAATGGGGAGAAGAACTAAAAAGACACTTCACCAAAGAGGAGATACAGATGGCTAATAGACATATGAAAAAATGCTCGACATCACTAATAATCAGGGAAATGCAAATTAAAACCACACTGAGATACCATCTTACACCAGTAAGAATGGCCCATATAAATAAAACAGACAACAACAAATGCTGGCGCGGATATGGAGAAAAAAGAACTCACTTACACTGCTGGTGGGAGTGCAAACTGGTTCAGCCACTATGGAAGACTGTGTGGAAGACCCTCAAACAATTGAAAGTGGACTTACCATTCAACCCAGCAATCCCACTACTAGGAATCTACCCAGAGGACATGAAAACATTGATTCAAAAGGACACCTGTATGTTCATTGCAGCCCTATTTACAATTGCAAAAAATTGGAAACAGACCAAATGCTCCAAAACAAATGATTGGCTAAAAAATATATATAGTACCTATA
>PVHY01008375.1:0-61932 GCA_004024945.1 Uropsilus gracilis
TTCCTTGTGGATCTTCGTTATTAAACCCTTATCACTCATGTGGAGAGCAAAGATTTTTTCCCATTCGGTTGGGCATCTTTTAGTTTTTTCTGTTGTCTCTTTTGCTGTACAGAAGCTTTTCAGTTTGATGTAGTCCCATCTGTTTATGTTTTCCTTCATTTTTTTGCCGTCTGTGGATGTTTCCAGAAATGGATTTCTGGAGAGTTTTGCCCAAGTTTTCCTCTATGTATGCTATGGTTTCAGGTCTGATCTCTAAGTCTCAACCATTTTGAGTTGATTTTTGTACATGGGTTAATCTCTTACATATCTTGATTCACTCATCTGGAGGTAAATAGTAAACATGGGAGTGCACATTTTCTCTCAAACTGGTATTTTTAAATTTAAAGGGTAGATACCTAGGAGAAGAATTACTGCTGTGTGAGGGAACTGTCTTTTCCTCTTAACCTACTGATTTTCAGCTATGTCAGGGTAAATCTGTGGTTTTAAATTCAAATGGATTACAATAAGTTAATGTGTAGTGATTGGAAATTTTTTCCATAAACAGTATCTTTCAGCTCAAGAAATTGTGCACTTGTAGATTTTATTCCTATAAATAAAGAAAATAATTATAAAAAGCAAAGTAATAACATTACTAAGAAAATGAATGGTGTTATTTTCTTTTTCAGTTTTCTTTCAAAAATATTCTGATGTTAAGGGAAAAATATCTACAAAAGAAACATTTTACAATAAGTTGGAATGTACAAGAGCAAATTTGACCATGAAAGGTAAAAGTTACTGTGCCTATGATTCATTTTTTTAATTCATTTTATTGATTTGTCACAATTGTTCATTAATTGATCCCTCCTCCTCTCTCCATATCTCCCCTCTGTATCCCCCCTTCAGTCACTCCTTCTCCCATTTTTCTGCAAATTGTTGGTTGGTTAAGTTGATGTTCAGTTGTTGGTTGTTTGGCCTGTTGTTCTTTTCCGATATCTGGTAAATGTGTGTATGGTTTTTGTGTTTTTTTTTTTTTTAACCACGGGGCTTTCCCACTTCACTAACATTTGTTAGCTATCCTGATCTTTTGTGCTCTTCACCTCCCCCGCCTTCTTCCCCCTCCTCCTCTCTCGCTCCATGGTTCAATCCCATTGGTTGTTTTCAGCTATTTTTTTGGGACTAGGTCTCCCTGCATTCCCCTGGTGGGACTCGAACCATGATCCCTGGCCTCAACCGTGGCTTCCTAGACTGCCGCTTACCGGTATGCGCCACCATGCCTGGCCCCATACTTTTATAAATAATAATAATATTTGCACATAATATATAAACTTGAATGTGTTTAAGATATTAGCTTAAAATATCTATTTTACCTCAAAAGAATATACATATATTCATGAAACAAATATTTATGATTGACACCAAAATGGTGGGCATTTCCTTATGGTGAAATTGTGGTATTTATACTCATTTTTAGACATGGTTTTATGTTTAGTTTTATTAATTTATTTTATCAATTTATTTTTTTAATAATTTAAAAAAATTTTTGTGGGAAGAAAACAAGTTACATAGATAGGTATACATATTACAATACCATAATTGCAAAATTATAACCATGCAAAATTATTTACTGATGTGTGATTTAAACGTTTCAAATACCACTGGAAAGGCAAACATCAAATCCAGTTCTGGGAATGTATAATGGGGAATAGGATAGAAGAGATATCCACAGAGAATGTCAACTATCTCTGTGATGGTTGTTCTTTTTTTAAAATTTAATTTAAATTAAAAAAATTTGCATATATATGTGTATTTATATTTATATTGCATTATTGCATTATTGTGTACCCTGGGGCTTTCCAACTTCACTAACATTTGTTAACTATCCTGATCTTTTGTGCTCTTCTCCTTCCCCGCCTTTCCCCCCCCTCCACCTCTCTCACTCAGTTGTTCAGTCCCATTGGTTGTTTTTATTTTTTCTTGTTCATTTGTTTGTTTTTCCCTATATCCATCATATAAGTGAGACCATCCTGTATTTCTCTTTTTCTTTTTGACTTATTTCTGCTAATATGAGTCTTTCTAGTTCCATCCATGTTGCTGTGAATGACATGTGTTTGTCCTCTTTGATGGATGCGTAGTATTCCATTGTGTATATGTACCACAATTTTTAGTCAATCATCTGTTTTGGGACATTTGGTTTGTTTCCAAATCTTGGCAATTGTAAACAGAGCTTCAATGAAAATACGTGTACAGGTTTCCTTTTGAATTAGTGTTTTCATGTCCTCTGGGTAGATTTCCAGTAGTGGGATTGCTGAGTCAAATGGTAGTTCCACTTTCAATTGTTTGAGGGTCCTTCCAGGTCCTTTATCCACTTTGAGTTAATTTTTGTACAGGGTGTGAGGGTATTGTCATGGTTCATTTTTTTTTACATGTTTTGATTCAATTTTCCCAGCACCATTTACTGAAGAGGCGATCCTTGTTCCAGGGTATGGTTTTTGACCCTTTGTTGAAGATTAGTTGACCATATATGTGTGGTTTTATTTCTGGGTATTTGATTCTGATCCATTGGTCTGTTTGTCTGTTTTTGTACCAGTACCATGCTGTTTTAAGTATTATGGCTTTGTAGTATAGTTTGAAGTCTGGAACAGTAATGCCTCCATTCTCTCTTCTGTTTGTCAAAAGGGTTTGGCTATTTGGGGGTCTTTACTTGTTCCATATGAATTTCAGTTCTATCTCTTTAAAATTGTCATTGGGATTTTTATTGGAGTTGCATTGAATCTGTAGATTGCCTTTGGTAGCATGGCCAGTTTGATAATGTTGATTTTTCCGATCTGTCATGGTTTTATGTTTTAATTTGTTTTGTAATATTTTATAATTGAGTATGGTAAAAAAATTCCAATGAAGAGAAATAGGTGATAAGTTTGTTGCCAACCTTGCAGTATATAGTGTATACTTGTTGCTTGCTGTAGTTTTATTTTGAAATTTTTCAAAATTACTTCCCTTATTTACCCATTATTGCATATTTTATGACACTTTACCCCTTAGTACAATTTTCTCTTTTATTCACCTACTATCAACACTGGAAATCTGTTATTATTTTAATACTGATATCTACTACACAGTCTATATTCAAATTTCCACAATTATCTTAAAATTTCTGTCATTTGTGATTTTAATAATTTTTAAGTCTTACTTCTCTGAACTTTAGTACACATTTGTTCTTTTTCTTAG
This sequence comes from Uropsilus gracilis, assembly GCA_004024945.1. Lineage (NCBI taxonomy): Eukaryota > Metazoa > Chordata > Mammalia > Eulipotyphla > Talpidae > Uropsilus > Uropsilus gracilis. Next base: position 3,205 of record PVHY01008375.1, read on the forward strand.
GCATCAGTTAAGACTCAAGAAAGATCTAATCCACTTGTATTCTAAGAAATTTACTATTTATGCATGTAACATTTCTTGGTGAAGACACAAAATATTAGTTTTATTTGTGGAGACTATGGTTAAATTTGTTGGAAGGGGGAATTATTTAATGTTGTTTGATGAAGAAGATATTAATATCAATAGAAATTACTTTTAAAATAAAATTTGGACTACCTTTATAAAGTTTTATTGAGCTAGAATTTGTTTGCAGCAGTGTATTTGAATCAGAGGGGTAGTATCATACATCTTCAGATACTACACTTATCATAAAGACTCCCATGATCCTCCACCATAGTTCATAGTACCCCTTTTACATTTTGTTTTCTACCCTTCTTTTCTGGTAACCCTAATTCAAAGACAAGTTTCTAGGCTTTGTTATTGGTTTGCTTTTGACTGGCACTTTGTTTTGCTTCTTCATATTCCACATTCACTATTTTTGTCTTCTCCTTCTAATTTCACTTAGTATTATCCCCCTTATTATCATCCATGTTGTCACAAGTGACAATAGTTCATTTTTTTAAATCACTGAGTAGTATGCCATTGTGTAATATACCACATCTTTTAATTCATTCATCTGTCCTTGGGTTCTTGGATGTTTTCATAACCTGGCTATTGTAAATAGTTCATGTAACTATTATAAATAGTATTATAGTATTCTAAATACTTCAGGTAAATGAACTTGGGGTGTACAAAAAATAGATTATTTTTACAGAGTAGTTTCATTTTTATAGCAAAATTAATCTGGTAATATAAAGAATTTCCATACTATCCCCTACTCAGTGCACACTGTTTCCCCAATTATTAATATCTTACATTGGTATGATATATTTATTCAAGCTAATTAGCCAAAATTGATAAATCATCAGTTAAAGTTAATGGTTTATGCAGAATCCCTTATTTTTAGTCTAATGTTTAACTGTAAATTGCCTTGACTATTATCATTCTTGGTATTTTTTGAACTTCCTATATTTGTGGTCTGGTAGCTATCATTAATTTGGGAGGGGGGTTTCAAATTTGTTTTCTCCATAGTTCTTCTGTCTTCTCTTTTCTTCTCCTTCTCTCCTTTCCAATACACATATACCTCATGAAACTTTTGTGTCAGGCCCACATTTCTTTGACAGTCTGTTTTTATTATTAAGTCTTCTTTCTTTTTCAATTTAGAGGCTTCTGTCATGGTATCTTTAAAATCAGTGATTTTTCCCCTTAACTTTGTTCATTCTAACTAATCGGTTCACTAAAGGCATTATTCATTTGTTGTAACATTTTTATATATACTATTGCGTTTTTTTTTCTTTAGAATTTCCACATTTCTGCTTACATTGCCAAACTGTTCATACATTTTGTCTACTCTGTCCATTAGCATCCTAAACATAGTCATCATGGTTGTTTTAAATTTCTGGTCTGGTAATTTCAACATTTTTATCTGAGTCTGGACATGATGTATTGAGTAAAATCTTCGATGTCAGAGAAACTTTGATAATAAATAGTGACATTTAGGGAGAGGGGAAGCATTCTCTAGGTCTATGATTTGCTTTCATTCCTTAGTGAGTCTTTGCCTCTGGATTTTGATCTTACAGGTGCTTGTCAATTGTTTTTAGTATTACCTTTAAAGAAGGATAAGGTGACTGCAGTGTGCTGAATTTGTATTTCGCTTTCTCCAATCAGTTATATTCTGGTAAAACTCCTGTTGACTAGATTTTGGTTAGATAGTTTCTCCCAAGGGCAGAGCTGTTTAAAAGGAAAGAAGGATTTCATATATTCAAAAATTTCCCTTTGCCAAATCATGAGGCTATTTCTCAGATATTGACTTTTTGAAACCACTAGGACACCAGGAAATAAAATTCAAAAACTTTTGCCTCTCTTCCATGAACGAAAGACCCTGGAGTTTTAATCTCTCAGATTTGTCCACACTCAGTTTCCAGCAATTCTACAACACAGCTCCTATTTCCTTTCCTTAAACTGATTCCAAAAAAGTTTCTGCTGCTGCAGGTGGTGAATCTCTGTATTTTGCCTGTCTCTTTGTGGATAACAATTTGCCCTGTGAAGATTTGATTTGTAGTTTGTTCAACTTTTGCTTATTTCACAGTGTAGTAGTGATTTCAATCCTTTTATATATCAATCTGAAAAGTGAAAAATCTAATTTAGGCTAGTCCCTGCATTTATTTGGATATTTGTGATAGTTTTTCAATTCACTGATTTCTCTGTTGTTGCCATTCACTAAGCCTTTTATTGGGGGGGGGGCTTATATTTTTCAATACAATATTTCATTTGCTTATTCTTGTGTATTTAATTTGATTCCTGAGATTTTCTATTACTTTGCTGAGGAATTTAATTTTGTAAGTGTTACAAGCATATTTGAATTTTCTTGTTGACCTATTTTCTGTAATTTATTTAATACCTTTTCCAAATAATTCTTATACAGTGATTATGTATGTATTTGAATATATTTATTTTTAAAATGAACTTTGAGAATTATATGGTTCCTAATATGAGCAGTGATTTCCTTCCAAATAGGGACATTTTCTAATATGTTCTTAAGCCTTTTTGTTTTTAAACCTTTAAGTTAGCTGGGATTACCTCATGACTATGAGAAGGGCAAGGGAACCTGCTTTGTTATTGCCTGATTTAGGCAGACTTGACCTCTTTATCCCCTGGTTAGGTGATTTTCCTTGTTACCTCTTGGGAAGGTGGGAGTTCCACTTTCCATACAGCATTCTTTGTTCCTTCAGTTGAAAAATGTACATACTTTTATATTTCTTCTTTTTGCACCAATAGGGTCATCTGTCAATACAGAGAAAATGTGGAGCTGCTGTCCACAGAATTGGAAGTCATTTGGCTCAAACTGCTACTTTATTGCATCTGAGGACAAATCTTGGAATGAGAGTGAGAAGAACTGCTCAGCAATGCACACTCACTTGCTGGTGGTCACCTCCAGGGAAGAACAGGTACTTTCTGGTGGAGAGTGGAGGCAGGAGTCCCACCTGGACTTCTGCATCACTCATGACCAAGAAGCAGAATTCTAGATTTGGAATATTGCTCTTTGGGCAGAAGGCTTTCAAAAGAATAGATGGAAAGGATTATCCAGGTCTTTATTTTGTACCCCTTTTTCTATTTCCCTAAGACTAGCCTTTCTCCAAATAAATTGGGGCATTTGGTATAGACTATTGTGGTTTTAGTGTGGAAGCCTGGAAATATTTCAGAGGCAGGTGGCTCTCTGGGGTTTTCCCTTTGCTTTTCCCCCTAGATCCATTAGAAACTCAAGTCTATCTGAATGCTGTAAAAGTCATAATACCTTTTTCTTCTTTCTAGGATTTTATCATCTCAAATGTGAATAAAAGAAGTGCTTACTATGTGGGACTGTCAGACCCTGAGGGGAAACATCAGTGGCAGTGGGTTGATGGTACTCCATACAATCAAAGTGCCACGTGAGTATGGAACTAGATGAGGGAATCTTGAGATCTAGTCCACTCCTAGCTATGCATAAAATGGCTCATACCTAATCTTTGGGCACTAGGTTTAATAATGTTATTGATGATGATTTAATCCTCACAAGTAGCCTGTGAAGTACATACTATTACTTTTTCCACTGTGGAGTCAAAGAAACTGTGTCTGGAGAATTTAGGTAACTTAGGGAAGGTGTTTCAGTGGGGGTGATAATTGACTTCAGAGTCTGTGCTGCATTGATGTCTTCATAATGCAATTTCATGTCTTTTAAATCAGAAGCTATTATTAAGGTTTAATAACCCTCATAAATCAAATAGAGTTAACTTCTGATATTCTTATGATAGTTCATATTTATACAGTCTTTTGAAATTTTTCAGTATTTTGGTGCATTTAGTACCTTTGGTGCTTTTGGTGCTTTTGACTCTCTCATCAAATATGTGAAGTACATAGGAAATAGACTTTTGAGTCTATATTTTTGACATGAGAGACAGGAATTAAAATTACTTGTCCAAAACAACAGGGTTAGTAGCAGAATAAGAGATTCTTAACTAGTTTTCATACACCAAAGTGGTCCCTAAAATTCTGGACAAGTAGCATTGAGATGGGACCAGGGTGAAGTCTTTTCATCATTTAACAGAGTCTATGATCATACTGTCCCCTGAGAACAGGGCAAAGAGATGGGCAAATAAAGGGGGGGAGGCTACTGAGATTTCTACAGGGAGAATATTAATTTAATGAGATCATAGTTCTGTGTGAGTAGCTCACCTTTCTAGGGAGATGCAGACAGAGACAGAGGAAAAGCCAATGAGGTAGGGAAAACAGTGGTCTGGGCATGTTTGACTTTGACCTCATCCTCCATCAGTTCAATCCCAGCACCTCCCTCTAAGTCTCTAAGTCTTTGAAAGCACTTTTTGAAGAAATATTCTCATGTTTCTTTCCCTTTTAGGTTCTGGCTCCCACAGGAACCCACAAATTTTCATGATCGTTGTGTTATCCTACAGTTTCGTGAAGGAGCTAAATGGGGCTGGAATAATATCCCTTGTAATCAGCCTCACAAAGCAATTTGCAAGACAAAAATGATCTACTTATGAAAGAACATTCTCTATGAATGTGTGATGAATTGGCATCCACCATCAGAAAGATTTGTATTAGCTGTTTTTATTTGTGTAAGTCTCTTGTAAGGGATTTCCCTTGAATTTTTCATAGGTTGTTACCTCTTCTGCTGATAGAATCACGATACAATTTCATTCATTCATGAAGTGAATATTTATTGAGAGCGTCAACTCCTAACCACTAAACCACCAGGAAACTTATGAAGTGAACATTTATTGAGCATTTTCCATGTATGAACTATAATACTGGAAGGTCCTTTAAGGACAAAAGGGGTGAGCATAAGCAGTCTCCTCTGATTTTTGTCTAACTGCTAAGGTGTTCAATATTGGTATGATCCTATGACATAGTTCCTCCTTCTGATTCATTTGTTTTCATGTTTTTACTAACTTTCAGAAAGGCCATAGTCATTGACTTCACATGATAATTAGGACTGATCATGACCAAGCTGATTCTTTGCATGACTCTCCCTATGGAGATGTAGAGATTTGTGGATATGGCACTTTGATTATCCTGTTGTCACTCATTTCCATATTCCATATCTACAGATGAGTGTTTTTTTAAGGACTATGCTTATCCGTTGTATGTAGACTTTTCAATTTCCAGAGAGCAACTTTTTAACAATTCTGAGAAGGTCTATGGGAACTTTATTTACAATGAACTGTTCCACTGTTATTTCAATAATGTGACGATGGAATGAAGAAAGGGCACAAAGAAGCCATTTCTCCAAATTCCCTTGTTTATCAAAATTGAGAATGTCCTTGCCACCCTCCCTTTCTCGTGGCCTCAATTTTGCAATCAGCTTAGAAGTGGGGAGTGGTAATCTCAGTGTTGAGAATCTGCTCTTTCCCCACTTTCTATTTTATCATTGTAGTTCAGAGCCCTACAAATTACACTGTAATTTCCACTCAAGCACAAGAAATGATATGTGTGGAAATGATTAATGTGCTTAAGGAGTAACATTTAATTGAAGAAGCATGTGGCTGAATCCAAATCAATGAATGGAATTGAGAATTGTGAAAAAAATGGCAAAATATTTTTTTAAGTCACTAAGCTTTGGATGACTTATTATTCTTTCATCTATCACTCAAACCCTCTTGAAATTTATTACCATTTAAAACCAAGATTTACTAATATGAAATACAGTCAATGAATTATCACCAATCACACTATGTCTCTAAAAAACAGTAATTATTTATCAATAAATTCTTAATATAATTTAATTTAAAAAATATGTAGATATTTTTTGGTACTGAGTAAAGTGAAATATTAAAGTGCTCATTTTATGTTATTTTGTTTCTATTTGTACATAGTGGCATATTGTATTACATCACAGATATGGGGTTATTAAATCAGTAAATGTTCAACTTTGTGTGCCTTTTGTTTTCTTCACTTGGAAGGCACAGTCAACATTTTTTCCTTTTTCTTCTTTTTTATTTTATTTTATTTTATTTTATTTTTTGAGAGTAGGTCTATTTTTGCCCATGGAACTGCAGGCTCTAGTTGCCCGGGGTACCACAGATTCAAGCAATCCCCAGCCTCAGCTTCCCAGGTAGCTGGGATGACAGGTGCGCACCACCACGTCCAGCGGGGCTCGAACCGCGATCCCTAGCCCCGGCCGCTTCATAGGCTGAAGCTTACAAGCACGAGCCACCGTGCCCGGGCTTCTTTTTTATTTTAATTTTTAAAATTTTTATTCTTGAAATCACAATGTCAAAAAATGATTTTAGGGATACTTCCCTCTCTGTATTTTCTCTGGTTGTTTGTTGTTTGCTAGTCTGTATTAAGTCCATTAGTCTCTTTCTTTCCTGTGGCAAAGTTCTTTTACTGGGTGAGGGACTGTGTTGTTGGAACCAGGCGAACCTTGCTGATAGGTTTTCAGTCTTAAGTTTGCATTGGGCAGCCAGTCTATATTTATTTGTGGTCTGTCCATGCTTTTTTGATGGAGGCTGTCTTCTCCAATCCCATCTCTGTTGTTTTGCTGCTTTATCTTATGGTTCTGGCATCAGATATTGGGGTTCTCACCCCCGCCAGTGTTGGTGAAGAAGATTCTCTTCTTTTTTTAGACCTGTTTCTATAGTTTTTATCTATCTATCTATCTATCTATCTATCTATCTATCTATCTATCTATCTATCTATCTATCTATCTATCTATCTATCTATCTATCTATCTATCTATCTATCTATCTATCTATCTATCTATCTATCTATCTATCTATCCATTTATTTATTTATTTATTTATTTATTTATTTATTTTGAGACTAGGTCTCGCATTTTTTTGCCTGTGGAACCATAGCTTCTCGTTGCCCAGGGTACCACAGACCCAAGTAATTCCCAGGCTCAGCTTCCCAGGTAGCTGGGATTACAGGCGCGCGCCACCACGCCCAGCTAGTTTTTTGGAACTAGGTCTCACTACGGGCCCCCGGTGGGACTCGAACCGCGATCCCTAGTCCCGGCCACTTCATAGACTGAAGCTTACAGGCACGAGCCACTGTGCCCGGCTATAGTTTTTTTTTTTAAATTTCAATATTGTTTTTATTGATTGCACACACACAAACAGATATATACATACACACATATAAGTATTACAAAGCTGTCTACTCCTGGGTTCTCCCATCACCTTATCACCCATGATCCATCTAAATCTTTTGTATCCTCCTTTCTCCCAGTTTTACTTACCTCCCCCTCTCTTGCTCTATGGTTCAGTTATTTTGTCAGTTTTAATTTATTCTTGTCTGTCTGTTGTTTTCCCAATATTCCTCATATAAGTTCGATCATTCATTTTTCTTTTTCTTTATGACTTATTTCCGCTAACATGATTCCTTCTAGCTCCATCCATGTTGCTGCGGCAATCAACATGTTCAAAGATTACCGTTCTAGAAGATGGATCTTAAAATTGTTACTTAAAATTATATAATGGAATATTAGTCATCAATTAAAATTGACAAATTTGATGATTTTATGATAACATGGATCTACCTAGAAGAAATCATATTAACAGAAACAAATCAGAAAGAAAAAGACAGAACCTAATGGTTTCACTAATATATGGACAACTAACAAAAATACACAACTGGAGAGAACAGCTGGAGTGGTCAGGGAGGGGAGGTAGTGGGTGACCCTCAGGTATTACAATGATGTGAAATATATGTGAAATATATGTTTATGTAAATACATTAATTATTTAAAATAAAACATAAAGGTTTAATTAATATTCTTTGGAAAAAAACTTTGAAAAAGTACTCTTGTGTTACTTTTTAAAAAATTTAAAAAAATTTTGGAAGAAAGAAAGTTACATAGATAGGTGTATATATTACAATACCATAATTGCAAAATTATAGCCATCAAAATAATATATTATTTACTGATGTGTGATTTAAAAGTTTCAAATGCAACTGGAATGGCAAACATCAAACCCAGTGTACTGATTATTATTTCTGGGAATGTATAATGAGGAATAGCATAGAAGAGATATTCACAGAGAATGTCAACTATCTCTGTGATGATTTTTTTAAAATTTAGGCTTTTTAAAATTTGCATATATACGTGCATTTATATTTATATTACATTATTGCATTATTATGTACCCTGGGCCTTTCCTACTTTGCTAACACCTGTTAACCATCCTAATCTTTTGTGCTCTTCACCTCCCCACCATATCCCCCTCCTCCTCTCTTGCTCCCATTGGTTGTTTTTATTTTTTCTTAATCATTTGTTTGTTTTTCCCTATATCCACCACATAAGTCAGACCATCCTGTATTTCTCTTTTTCTTTTTGATTTATTTCTGCTAATATGAGTCTTTCTAGTTCTATCCATGTTGCTGTGAATGACATGTGTTTGTCCTCCTAGATGGATGCGTAGTATTCCATCGTGTATATGTACCACATTTTTTTAGCCAATTGTCAGTTTGGGGGCATTTGGTTTATTTCCAAATCTTGGCAATTGTAAACAGAGCTGCAATGAATATGTGTGTGCAGGTGTCCTTTTGAATTAGTGTTTTCATGTCCTCTGGGTAGATTCCCAGTAGTGAGATTGCTGGGTCAAATGGTAGTTCCACTTTCAATTGTTTGAGGGTCCTCCACACAGTCTTCCATTGTGACTGGACCAGTTTGCACTTCCACCAGCAGTGTAAGAGAGTTCCTTTTTTCCACATCCATGCCAAAACTTGTTGTTGTCATTTTATTTATATGCGCCATTCTTATTGGTGTAAGATGGTATCTCAGTGTGGTTTTAATTTGCATTTCCCTGATTATTAGTGATGTGGAGCATTCTTTCATGTGTCTATTAGTCATCTGTATCTCCTCTTTGGTGAAGTGTCTTTTTAGTTCTTCTCCACATATTTTGACTGGGTTTTTTGCTTTTTGTTGAACTGTAGGAGCTGTTTGTGGATCTTTATTATCAGACCCTTGTCACTTGTCTGGAGGGCAAATTTTTTTTCCCACTTGGTTGGGTTTTTTTCTGTTTTGTTTATTGTATATTTTTCTGTACAGAAACTTTTTAGTTTGATATAGTCCCAGCTGTTTATGTTTTCCTTCATTATTTTGCAAGCCATAGTTGTTTCCCAAAATGGGTTTTTGAGGTGAAATTCATGAAGGGTTTTGCCCAGGGTTTCCTCTATGTATTTTATGGTTGCAGGTCTCACTTCCAGGTACTTTATTCATTTTGAGTTGATTTTTTTACAGGGTGGGAGTGTGTTGTCCTGGTCCATATTTTATGTCTTGATCCAGTTTTCCCAGCACCATTACTGAAGAGACCTCCTTGTTCCAGAGTATGTTTTTTTGCCACTTTGTCAAAGATTAGTTGACCATATATGTATGGTTTTATTTCTTGTTATTCAGTTCTGATCCTCTGGAATGTTTCTGTTTTTGTACCAGTACCATGCTGTTTTAAGTATTATGGCTTTGTAGTACAATTCAAAGTCTGGAATAGTATTCTCTCTTCTGTTTGTCAAAAGGGTTTGGCTTTTTGGGGTCTTTTGTTGTTCCATATGAATTTCAGGAATTTTCTTTTCTTCCTCTTTGAAATATGTCATTGGGATCTTTATTGGAATTGCATTGAATCTGTAGATTGCCTTTGGTAGTATGGTCATTTTGATAATGTTGATTCTTCTGATCCATAAACGGAGTATCTTTCCATTTTTTAACATCAACTTCTTGTTCTTTTAAGAATGTTTTTTTAAAATAATTTATTTTTATATAAGAATGTTTTATAGCTTTCTTTGTGTAGATCTTTTGCTTTTTTTGTTAGGTTTATTCCCAATTATTTAATTTTCTTTGGTGTGATGGTAAATGGGGTGTTTTTTAAAATTTCTTTCTGATTGATTCTTTGCATATATGAGTGCTGTTGATTTTTGTGTGTTGATTTTGTATCCAGCTACCTTACTGAATTGGTTTATTATTTCAATCAGCTTTTCTGTCAATTTTTCTGGGTTCTCTACATAGAGTATCATATCATCCGCGTATAATGATAACTTTATTTCTTCATTCCCTATTTGGATTCCTTTTATGTCTTTTTCTTGTCTTATTGCCCTAGCTAGGACTTTCAGAACTATGTTGAAAAGGAATGGAGAGAGTGGGCATCCTTGCCTGGTTTCAGACCTTAATTGGAATGGTTTCAGTTTTTCCCCATTGAGGATGATATTTGTTGTGGGTCTGTCATATATAGCTTTTATTATGTTGAGATATGTTCCTTTTATACCAGTTTTTTCCAGGGCTTTCATCATGAAAGGATGCTGAATTTTATTGAATGCTTTTTCTGCATCTATTGATATGATCGTATGGTTTTTGTTTTTCTCTTTGTTGATGTGGTGGATTATGTTGATTGATTTTTGGATGTTGAACCATCCCTGTGCCACTGGGATGAACCCCACTTGGTCATGATGGATGGTCCTTTTTATGCAATTTGGATTTGGTTTGCCAGGGTTTTGTTTAGAATTTTTCCACCTGTGTTCATTAGGAGATTGATCTATAGTTCTCTTTCTTTGCACTATCTTTATTTAGTTTTGGAATTAGTGTAATGTTTGCTTCATAGAAGGTATTTGGTAGCTCTCCTTTTATCTCAATTTTTTGAAAGAGTTTTAATAGTACTGGTGTTCCTCTTTGAATGTTTGGTAGAATTCATTTGTAAAACCATCTGGACCTGGGCTCTTGTTTTTAGGGAGAGTCCTGAAGACTGCTTCAATTTCAGTGCTTGTGATTGACCTGTTTAAGTTTTCTATTTCTTCTTTGTTCAATTTTGGATGATTGTATTCTAGGAATTTGTCCATCTGTTCCAGGTTGCTGTATTTGTTTGCATATAGATGTTCATAGTAGTCTCTAATTATCTTTTGGATTCTGCTGGGTCTGTTGTAATATCTCCCTTTTCATTTATGATCCTGTTTGAGTTTTCTCTCTTCTTTGTAAGCCTTGCAAGTGGTTTGTCAATTTTGTTGTTGTTGTTTTTTTTTAAAGAACCAGCTTTTGGTTTTGTTTATATACTTGATGTTCTTTTGGTTTCTATTTCATTAATCTCTACTTTTATTTTTATTATTTCTTTCTTCTACTGGGTTTTGGATTTTTTGTTGCTCTTTTTCTAAGTCCTCAAGTTGGGAGATTAGAGGATTTCTTTGGACTATTTCAATTCTTTTTATTTGGATCTGTACTGCTATAAACTTTCCTCTTAATACTGCTTTTGCTGCATCCCACACATTTTGGAACGTTGTGTCGTCATTGTCACTTTCCTCCATGTAGGTTTTAATTTCTTCTTTGATTTCCTATTTTACACAGTGATCTTCCAGGAGCCTGTTGTTCAGTCTCCATGTAGTGTTTACTCTCCTTATTTTCTTTTCATTGTTGATTTCTAATTTGATGCCTGGGTGGGAGAGGGGTCGGGTGGGTTCCCTCAGGAACCTGGCTGCAGAGGCTGACTCCCAGGAATCGAGAGGGACATTTTTACACTACTGGTGGGAATGCAAACTGATCCAGCCAGTATGCAAAGCTGGATAAAGTGTGGAGGATCCTTAAACTACCGGAAATGGAACTGCCATTTAATTTAGGAATCCCATTTCTAGGTATTTACCCAAAGGTTACAAAAACTCTAATCCAAAAAGACACATGTACCCAGATGTTCATTGCAGCACTATTTACTATAGTCAGCATGTGGAAACAACCCAAATGCCTCAAAATAGACAAATGGTACAGATAGCTGTGATATATGTACATGGTGGAATACTATTCATCAATCAAAAAAGACAAACTTATGTCATTTGCAGCAATATGGATGGAACCAGATGAATCATGCTGGCAGAAATAAGCCAGAAAGAAAAAAGAGAAATACTGGATTATCTTACATATATGAGGGATAAAGGGAAAGCAAACAAACAGACAAGGAAAATTTAAAACCATGTTTCAGCAAAATTGAAGCATAGAGAATGAGAGGGAGATGAGGGAAAATTGGGGGTAGATTGGCACAAAAGATTAAGATCATGGTTTATGGTGATAAGTTGGTGGGGGAACCCTTGGGTAGAAAACTATATAAAATAAATAATACAAATAAAAAAAGATATAAACAAGCAGTCTGAATACTTTTGCTGATTCTATGAATAATTTTGGCTTAGTTTCTCAAGTTTCTCTCACTATTTCACAAGTTTTTTTTTTTTAAGTTGACAGAAACTTGAGTCAAAACTGAACTTATTTTAAAGCACACATTGTCTTGGGAGGCTCTTTGCCTCACCAGAGCATTCTCAGCAGTTTGTTTCTGGGTTTTGGTCTCAAGAAAATCTTGATAGAGATACAAAAACTCCTGGACCTCATGAACACAGAGAGCCCACATAATTGTGCCAGCAAGGCAAGTTCAAGAGAAAGATGAGATTCCTTTTCTCAATTTGGGAAAAAAGGAATAAAATGTGAAAGAATTGATAAGAGTTATATGGAGAATATCAGTAGACAGTGAGAACATTAAAGGGATGGAGGTTGACTCTCATCAAAAAGTAACAGTTCCTTCAGTTCAGAAACTCTTGAAAGAATGAGAAACCAAGCATCTATGCAGAGGTGGGAAAGGTGGGTACCAAGAGTAACATTCTCCTAAAGATGGGGAAGTATTGGAGAATGTATATTTAAGAGGAAAGTAGGAGATGTAAAGAACATTTGCTGAGGGTGGTGTTGTCCAGATAGTTTAGGACTTCAGAGCTACTACCTACTTGTTTATTCAGAAGGAGTGTCTAATCGCTCCTCTGATATTGAGTTTAACACTCTGGGGGTCTTCATCTGACTTCTTCATTGCTATAATCTTCTCAGGAGATGGGGCTTCCATACTCCCTAGTAATTGCATTTGTCTTCCTGACCTGACAGAGGAAGCCATGTGGTGGTTTCAAGTGAAACTGTGGTTTGGTGCTGGGATTTGCCCAGTGCTCCTCAGCGCTTGTTTTATTGTGAGCTGCTGGGGTAAGTGTACTCCGAGAAGCCACCTCTTGTGATCCCTTTCCCTGTCATGTTGTATAGAGGTTCCCAGGGTCATAGTCTCCTTTCCCCTTTTAATCTGTGAGCACTTGCTTGAAATACCATGATGCTCTTGATATTTTCCCTCCTCCCAGTTTTTCTGCCATCTTATCTAATTGGTTCCCAGATTTATTTCACTTAGTTTTATGAACAGTTTTCAGTCATAACTTCACATAGGAATGTGTGTCAGTTGTAACTTCCTTTAAGACAAAAATCTTCCACTATATTGTTCACTATTTATTATAAAATCCTCTATTAAATGTGCTAGTATAATTTTACTTGGTTTTCATATTTTTAAATTAGCATCTTTGATTTTTTTCAGTGGTAGTTTTCCCTTTACAAAAGGAGAAATTATTCAGATGAAATTATCCAGTGTAAGGGATTACAATATTTTCCCTTTTTATATGTCTTTTCATAAATATTTCATTTTTTATTGTGAGAGTTCTCAAGGGCCTTTTTGCTCTGCAACTGACAGCAGTTTGGTTCTTAACACATTCATAAGGTTATTAAAATATCTTTGAATAGTCTAAGAAGTTGTGAACATGATTCTATATCATATAGTTCAAATTTTAGTTCCCTCTGAGTTGTAAATAAATCTCATATTCTTTATAAAACATAAGGATTTATTGCCAAATTTGAATCTGTGTTACTTTTCATGGCTAAGAGCAAGAGAGAAGGTGTTTTAAGAAAGATTATTTCATCAATTGAGAAAGCAGTCTGTCAGGGGTTTAAGGTTTAAGCTTAGTGAAAGGTGAAAAGGTCTGACTGTGCTGTACTTTAGTAGTAGAGGGAAAAGAAAGAAAGGAAAAATAATCAAGCTGCTGAGAGAGAACAGGTCTTACGCAATGTGCAAATCCTTGAAGAGAAAAATTTATTCATGTGAGAATTTGAAGTGTCTCTAAATGACCACAGGTATCTCTTGGTTGACAAGTGAATCAACAAACACCTATGGATGTATTCTTACTGTCACTGATAATGTGCAAAAACAAAGCATGCCTTAGAAAACAGCTTTAAAAATCAGTGGGAAAGTGCAAAATACACCAAATAAATGAACATAAGCAAGCGGTAATATGTGGTCTTTATTGGGTTTGCGCAGAGAGAAGAAAGTGTTAGTAGTTGGCGATAGGGCAGCTTGGTTCAAATTTATGAAATCTTATTAGCAGAAACAAGTCAAAAAGAAAAAGACAGAAACCAAATGGTTTCACTTATATATGGGAGATAGGAAAAATAAACAAGAAACCATGAGGTAAAGTCAAAACAATCTAACAACCAAACTGAAGTACACAACTCGGGGGGTGGGGGAGGAGGGTGGGAACTGTCAGGGAGGGAAGGTGGCAGGTGATTCCCAGAGATTACAAAGATGTGAAATTTATATATAAATTAATTACTTAAAAATTAAAAAAATAAAAACAAAAAAATTTATGGAACATAAGTGTTTGTAGTAAGAGGTGGATGGTACTAGTGTTCTCTTTTCCTTCACAGTGAATTATGTTTTTATACATGGCAAAAATTGCAAAAGGTAGTTTAAACATAGCACAAATACAAGGCTATCCTGCTTCAGTGAAAGGACAAATATGACAGGTAAAGTGTTCAACTGCTTAACCAAAGCATTTTCTCTTTTCTGAGATACTAGGAGTGATTGCAGGTTGATTGGTTTATTACTTTTATTTTCCCAATGAAGTCTTTACTTGAAAATCTTTTAAAACAACTTGCATTTCTACATCAAAGTAGAGGAGTGAATCACTTAGCCCTTGAGGTAGCAAGAATCCAAATATAATTTGAATCATTTTTTAAAAGAGAGTAAGGACATAATGACCTTGCACTTTGCCTTTCTTTGCATTTTTATTTTTACTATATATAGTGTGTTGCTAGCCCTGACTCTGGATTTCACTCTCCCAGCTATCCACATAGGAGTAATCCATGATGTAGAAATCTTCATATCAGCTTGTAGATTTGCCCTCAAAGGGAATTTTTTTCTCCAGACTTCTTGTTTTCTGCAATGCCCCCAGTACTGCACCTTTTGCCCAAGGGAACCATGGGCATCACTCATAGCTTCTCATTTCACACTCTATCAAATGCATAAAAACTCATATGTTGATTATAAGTTTCTCAGGTAACAATGCCGATCTACATTTCCCATAGTGACTGTGTTACTTGTCAATCTGGATCTTGGAAATGGGTCAGGACAAAACCACTCTCCCTGGTTACTCCTATGTGGATAGTTGGGAGAGTGAAATCCAGAGTCAGGGCTAGCCACACACTATATACAATAAAAATAAAAATGCAAAGAAAGGCAAAGTGCAAGGTCATTATGTCCTTACTCTCTTAAAAAAAAAAGGATTCAAATTATATTTGGAATCTTGCTACCTCAAGGGCTAAATGATTCACTCCTCTACTCTGATGTAGAATCCATGAAAGGGAAAGATAGGCTTGACATTTCTTTGTACTTCTGTGAGATGTTGGAATTTTTCATCATCTCATAGAAAAAAAGATTTTAATTTTTAGAATATTTTAAATATTAGAAATTCAAAAGATCTCTAAAATATATGTTCACTAAAGTCTAATATTACAAAGTGTTACCTCACTTTCCCACTATCCATTAAAAAAAAAGAAAAAATATATATTTAAGAATTGATGTTTTATTTATTTTTCCCTTGGAAGAACATTTATATGATATTCTTCCATCTGCCTACTGGATAATAAGTATACATCTAATATTTTTATTTTCAGTGGAAGTTGAGACTTTAAATGTTATCAGCTATCTTCTTGATTGACTTATCTTTAAAATTACTATCAAGCTGCAATTTTCAAAATATAAAAAATTGTTATAAATGTAATGAATTGTTACTCACAAGATACTTATTTGGAAGCCCGTCTCTTAAGATGAATGGAACTTTATAAAAATTGCAATCAGTGTAATACTGAATACTATTATTGCGTGAATGAGATTTCTCCATGAATGATAGTTCTAAATTTCAATTTAGAAATATAAAATGTTAGACCTTACTGAACTAAATAAGTTACTAGAAATGGCATATTCTTTATTTCAATTCACCTAATATTTTGAACTCTTTCAGGGGTTTTGTTTAAAATCATATACTTTTCTGTTATCAGAAATTATTTATAGTGTCTCTTAACTGACAAATTTGATAAGATTTTCTTCCATGTTGTTGAAAGTAAAGAATAATAAGTAGACCAATTTTGAACCATGGCCCAATTTTTCTGTGACATTGCAGAGAAGTCCTGTGTTGGTAAATGTTGCTGAGACTTACTAGAAGCTTTCATTGGCCACATTTTGGCACTGTGTTAAGGTTGAGCTGTTCCTCCAACCCCTGTTGAGATCCCTACAGCCATTCAGGGCTTGAAAAAATAGACAGTAGTGCTAAATCTGGCACCTTCCAACAGCTCACAGTTAAGGAAGTTCTCTGGATGGTTGGACGGCAGTGAAGTGTGAATATGGTTCTGAGTTGATAGATCAAGATAATGTATATCATTGACTATGTTTGAAGACCAGGCTTGAGGATTAGCAATTTTCAAATATGTGGTGCAGTATTATTGTCACCACGGGTTGCAAACATCCTGTGTGCCTAATTATTTAATGTACTTTTTTTAAAATGAAAAGCACATTTTATTTATTTACATTTATTTATATATAAATTTCATAACATTGTAATCTCAAGGTTTTGCCCCCCTCCCCAACCCTCCCTTCCCCCACCTTTCCCTTCTGCTCAAAGTTGTGCACTTCAGTTTGGTGCTTAGCTTGTTTTGACTTTCCTCAAGGCTTTTGTTTATTTTTTTTCACTATATCCCATATATTAGGGAAACCATTTGGTTTCTGCCTTTTTCTTTATGGCTTGTTTCTGCTAATATGATTTCTTCTAAATACATCCATGTTGTTATGAAATAGTCCAATTTGTCATTTTTAATTGATGAGTAATATTCCATCGTGTATATATACCACATTTTTTTCACCCAGTCATCCGTTTTGGGGCATTTAGGTTGTTTCCATGTCCTTGCAATTATAAATTGTGCTGCAGTAAACATCCGGGCACAGATGTCCCTTTGTACCCACATTGAGGTCTCTTTTGGGTAGATTCCCAAAAGAGCAATTGCTGGGTCAAATGGTAGTTCCATTTTCATTAGCTTGAGGGTCCTCCACTTTTAATGTACCTTTTGAATAGTTCTATGCCCCTCCTTTCTCTGCTACCTGGCAACCTCTAGGCCTGCCTCTGTATCTGTGAGTTTGGGTTGTTTCAGCATTCATTTGCAAACTAGACCTGTTAACTCTACCTGTTAACTTACCTGTTAACACAAATTTGCTCTGTGTGTCTTTCATCAACAACATAAGTAACTTATTTTCAACATTAAAAAATTATTTATTTGCTTTGAACTTAAACAATTATTTTTTGACATTGTTATTCATCTTGTACAAGATTTGAATAATTTCTCAGGTGTCTTCCCCATACATTTCCCACCACCAAATGACCTGTGATTTTCACCATATTTCCAAATGCTCTTTCCCCCTCTGTTTGGCCACCTTTCTTCCTCTTCCCCACTCTATACCTCAGATCTCAGCATGCAATGTTTTTTTTTTTTTTTTTTTTTTTTTTTTTTTTTTTTTTACTTTTTGTTCAGCTTCCCTATACTCCTCCTACAAGTGAAACCACCTGATACTTTTCCTTTTCCTTCTGACTATTTTACTGAGCATAATTTCTTGTAGCTCCATCCATGATGCTGCGGATAACAAAGTTTATCATTTTGATTGCTATATAGCTTGCCATTGGGTATACATATATATATATATATATATACTGCCTCATGATCCATTCATCTGTTTTAGCACATTTACATTGTTTCTATATCTATGCTATTGTAAATAGAGCTGCACTAAACATAGGAGTGCTAGCTTTCTTTCAAATTGATGTTTTTGTGTCCTTTGGGTAGATTCCCAGAAGTAGAATCTCAAGGTCATATGGTAGATTCATTGTTAGTAATTTCAGGAAATTCCACACAACTTTCCATAGGGGCTGATTAGTTTGTATTCCTACCATCAATATGAGAGTTGTTTTTTCTCCACATCTCCTCAGCATATGTTTTTGCCACATTTTTTTAATGTGTGCCATTCTCAGCGGTAGGAATTGGTATCTCATTGTGGTTTTAATGTGTATCTTCTGGGTTATAATAGATATTGAGCATTTTTTCATTTATCTGTTGGCCATCTATATTTTGTTTTTGGAGAAGTGTCTTCTTAGTAGCTCTGGTCATTTTCTGACCGGGTTGTTTGGTTTTCTTTTGTTAAGTTGTGCAAACTCTTTGTAGATCTTTGATATCTGTCCTTTTCAGTTTTATGGAGTATAAATAATTTTATCCAATTTGTAGGTTGTCTCTTCATTTTGGTTATTGTCTCTTTTCCTGTATGGCAGCTTTTAACTTGATATAGTCCCAGTTGTTTATCTTTTCCTTCATTTTCTTTGTTTCTGATGGTTTGTCCTCTAAGATGTTTCTGAGATGTATGTCATGGAGTGTTTTGCCTATGTAAATTTAATTCTGGATTTTCAAGTTGGTTCCTTTGGTCTGTGTGTCTGTTTTCTTCTAGTACCATATTGATTTAATTGTTATGCTTTTCATCATAGTTTGAAGTATTGGTGTGAAATACCTGCATTTTTTCCTCTTTTTTGTTAGGAGACTTTGGTTAGTCAAGGATTTTTGTGATGCCATGTGAATTTTCACAATGTTCTATTTCTTTGAAAAATGACATTGAGTTTTTCATTTGATTTACATTGAATTTATGGATTGATTTTGGTAGGAATTCATATATTTTTTATTAAAACTGAGTAAGTAGCTGTGACTTTTTTTGGTCACTATTGGCTGGTTTGTCTACTATTTATATGTTGAATAGTTTTGAACATTTCTTAAAACTCTCAAACCAACCACAACTTGCCATGAATGGTTCACTTTAACCACTAGAATTATTACTTTAGATCATTCTTGTTTTCTCTCTCAAATTGAGCTATTGTGATTTTTTTGTGATTGGTGTGGCTTGTGATTTTATCTCATTAGCTGTACAAGAGGCACCGGGTAAAAATAACTGCCTTAAGTATGGTAAAATGGTAGAGAGGGGTCTGGGGAGACCATGTCCTTTAATTTGGTCTTATGGTGGCTAGTTGGGTTAAGTTGCATATTTCCTTTTACCTAGTCAAGCTCTGACAAAACACCAGCAAGTTTGGCTCTGATTAGATAGGTTCTCTGGAGGGCATACCTTACTAAAAAAATAAAATATTTTGATGTGTTTAATAATAGAATTCTTCCTCTTTCTTGATCAGAGCACAAGGATGATTTTCATAAATATTAACTTTCAGAACACAGTATAACTTGAGGAACTTAGACTCTCAAGTATAGGGGACCCCAAGAGCAGAAACACCCTGGAACTTCCGTATTCAGATTTGTGCTCCCTCATCTTCATAAATCCTACCATTACAGTTCATATTTCCCTATCTTACTCTATTTGCATTCAAGGGTTCAGCTCTTGGTTTTCCTCTGAAATAATTTGTGATTTTCTAATGATTCCTGTCCATTTCTCCAATTTTAAAGGCAGTGGTTTACTTGTAAGAGTGATGAGGTTTTTTGTTTCTTTCTTTGTTTTCTTTGCTTGTTTTCAACCTTTAACTTGTTAGAATAAATGGTGACTTTTTTCTAAGCTTCATCCAACTAGAACATTGAAGTCTATTTACTTATGTTTTTCAGTCTAGTTTTCTGTTCTTCATTGGAACTGACTGCCTGTCAGTTCTCAAATTTCTCTGTCCTTTCCATTCTGCTATTTCTCTTCCACTAAGATTTATTTGTTATTATTTTTTATCATATCTTATGATAAACATTACGCAGCTCATTCTACAGGCTTATGCTTGTGCAATCACTTCTCCTGTCTTGCAACAACTGTAACTTTTTTAAAATGTAGAAGGAAAAAAAACAAAAGTTCAATTTGATTCTCACAACTCAAGTATTTATATTCTGTGATTTTCTATTTGTTTGCTGGGATTTCTATTTTTCATTTGATTCAAATATATATGTACTTCTTGTTGAAGCATCTTATCATGGTTCTTTAATATCTTGGTCAGATAACACTAATATAACTATTTTCTTGGTGTCAGATTGCATCTCTTTTCATTTTAAAAATTGAGTTTGAGAACTTTTGGGTTTTGGTTAGATGAGTGATTTTTTTCCATTGAAACATTCCAATGATCTAAAGTCTGAGATTGCCTTAAATTCTGTTAGACCTTTTTTTCCCTGACACCTGTCTAACAAGGACAATATGTCTTTTGTCATGTAACTTACTGATGTGGTAGACTTGAACGCCTCAACCACTGAACATGTGGACGTTCCTTGTAACCTCTGGGAAAGATGGACATTTCATTTTTCATACAGTCTCCCTTGGTCCTCATTTGAATAATACAGATAATTTTAAATTACTTCTTTTTTGCATCAATATGATTGTCTGTCAATACAGAAAAACATGGAACCGCTGCCCACATTATTGGAAGTCATTTGGCTCAAACTGTTATTTTATTGCATCTAAAGAAAAGATTTGGAATAAGAGTGAGAAAATCAATTTGGAAAAAAAATTTGGAATGCGAGTGAGAAAACCAATGCCTGCTCACCTGTTGGTGGTCACCTCCCAGGAAGAGCAGGTACTTGGAGTCCTAACCAGGGTTTGTATACTTCATGACCAAGAAGCAGGTTTCATAGTTTTGGCATATTACTGCTATGGCAGAAGTCTTTCAGTAGAATAGATGTGAAGGATTATCCAGGTCTATATTTTATACTCCTCTTCCTGCTTCCTTAAGACTAGCCTTTCCCCAAATAAACTGGGTCATTTGGTATAGAATATGTGGGGTGTTGAGTGGAAGGATTAAAATATTTCAACTTGAAATACCAGCTCATTATTTTAACATGCTCTATAAATTATTAACTACTGAACATAGGAGGAATATTAAATCAATTGGAGCATTAAAGTTCATCAGAAAGAGTAACAACCCACAGTCCAAATGAAGTTAAAAAACCAGAAGTTCTGTATGGGACCCATCTCAGAGATGAGAAACTTGTAATTTAATCCTTTTACAAGTTAAGCTCTTTGCCCCTCGCAGGAGGAACAAATTGGGAGCTGACCTGAATAATCAGGGGACCCTAGGGGCGTAGCTCCCCCAGACCCCAGGTGTAGGAGTGCTGAAGTCATGAACTGCATCATTATTAAGAAAGATTTGGGGGCCCAGTCATCAGATTCTTTTATTTTAATTATAAAGGACAAATCCACTGTGAAGGAATCACTGGAACGTTAGTTATGAGCTCGAGGCAAGGAGAACTTGATAAACTAGATAAGCTTTACAGCCAAGAACTAATCTTGGGTGACCTGTAACCAACTTAGTTATCATGATTCCCTAGAAAATGATTGCTTAGGAATGTTTAGTAGTATCTAATGATAATCTATTTTCTGTTGAGATATTGATTTCTGTCTTCCACTGAGATATTGCCCTCACGTGCTCATGGAATGCCTCTCCTCATGGAATGTTGAAGTAATTCTTTTAAACACTATAAATGCTGCCTGAAAATCTTGAATAAAGTAGCAGATTCCACTGCTCACTGAGTGTGTGTCTCTGTTCATGAATTGCTGGCTCTGTGGTTTTTCCTGCCCAACTGAACTCTGGTTCTCCGCGGCCTTGCCCTTGTTCAGCCGGTCTGCGGCAATTGGCACCCGAATCCAGGGACTCTGTGGACAGGTAATCTTCTTTCTTTTCTTTCTTTCTTTCAAGACAACAGGCCGGATTTTACCAGGAGTCTGCAGCTCCGCCGATAAAGGATCATCAGTTAAGTGTAAGTAATCTGTAATAATCATGGGACAAACTGATTCAAAAAATATGAGAAAATGTGTCTCTCAGTTTTTAAGCATATGATGGCTGGCAAAGGTATTAAGGTGTCAGAAGACACATTAAAAGATTTCTTTGAGTTTGTTAAGAAAGTTAGCCCTTGGTTTTTGGAAGACGGAGGTTTTACTTTGTCAGATTGGAAAAAAGTAGGACGTGAAATGAGACTTTATGCTCAGGAACATGGTGAAAGTGTATTGCCTTCTTGTGCCTATCCATTGTGGTTGCAAATGAGAGAGCTTTTAAAAGAATCCACAGATTTTGAAGGTCTGGTCCATGAGACCACTTCTGAGGAGGATGAGCAGGAACCTAGACCAGTTAATATTCCAAAGGATGCATGCGGTTCTAATTTAACTGAAGATAGGTAGGATACTGTGTGTGCCACTTCCAGCAATTTAGAGGAATGGGATTTGGACGATGAGGTAGCAAAATGTCAATTGTCTGAGGATCGAAATCATCATCCTCCAAAATTTGCTTTTCCTAAACCTAGTCTCTCTAAACCTAAAAATCAACATAGAAATCCATTGCCACCAGTGGGCTTTAGTGCAGCTTTGGCAGAAGCTAGAAAGGAGGGAGATCTTTCTTTCTTCTACCCAGTAATTGAAAGAACGGATGGGGACTCCTCTATCTGGGAGCCTTTACCTTTAAAAATACTTAAGGAGCTACAAACAGCCGTAAGAACATTTGGTGCTTCTGCTCCCTATACTGTCCAGGTATTGGACATGGTGGCATCTCATTGGCTAACACCTCATGATTGGCATCAAACAGCTAAAGCCACCTTGAGCCCCGGAGACTATGTTCTCTGGAGGAATGAATATGAGAATTTGTCTAAACAAACAGTGACTAAGTTTTCACAAAAGAAGAGGGGTCCTAAACCAGACATAGATATGCTTTTGGGCACAGGCAATTATACTGTTCCAAATTCACAAGTCTCTATTCCACGCGAAATCCTGGAGGCGATTACTCAAAATGCAGTCACAGCATGGAGAAACCTTGCCCCTCCAGGAACTAAAGGCAGCACACTCTCAGGAATCAGGCAATCCAATGAGGAGTCATATCAGAATTTTCTCTCTCGACTAGAAGAAGCGATACACAGAATGTTGCCTCCATCTGAGGTGTCAGACATACTTCTGAAACAACTAGCATGGGAAAATGCTAATCCTTTGTGCCAGGATTTAATTCGGCCTATACGTAGGACTGGTACTGTTCAGGACTATGTTAGGGTATGTTTAGACGCCTCTCCTGTGGTGGTTCAAGGAATGGCATATGCAGCAGCAATAAAAGGGCAGAAACTCAGTTCCTACATTAAACAAACATATGGACGAGGCAGGCAGTCTTCTCAACCCACTTGCTTTAAATGTGGAGGAATAGGCCATATGCAAAATCAATGTACTCAAACAGCGAGTAATAATAGATATAAAAATCCTCCCTCTACTGTCTGCCCTCCGTGTCAAAAAGGGAAACATTGGAAAAAAGATTGCCGATCCAAATTCCATAAGGATGGATCGTTGATAGATAAGGACAAGGAACCAGAAAAAGAGGCTCCAGCACTAGTACAAGCCTCAAAAAACTCATTGGGGGGCATCCTCTCAACCCCCTGAACACAAGAAAGGAACCAAATCAACCAGTTTTAAATCCTGAAGCTCCTAAACTTACTATTCATGACCTCCCCAGGGCAACTCCCAGAAGTGCAGGGTTAGATTTAGCTTCTCAGCAAGATAAAATTTTGTCTTCATTAGACGGAGTCACTATAATATCTACTTCTGTGTCAGGATCACTTCCCCCAGGGACAGTAGGACTCATAATTGACAGAAGCTCAAATTATAAGAAAAATTTCGAGGTCATTCCTGGTGTGTTAGATGGAGATACTCAGACGGACATTAAGATTATGGTTCGTCCTTTAAAGGAGACAATACAATTGCATAAAGGACAAAGGATTGCTCAATTACTAATATTTCCCTATATTAAATTCCCTAATTCTACCCTGCTTCAAAATAGAGGAAAAGGACAATTTGGTTCTACTGACTTAGTAGCTTGGATTCAAGACATAGGTCCACAGAGGCCTCTTAAAACAATTTTAGTCAATGGCAAGCCGTTTCAGGGTTTACTGGACACTGGAGCTGATTAGACCTGCATAGCAGGAAAAGATTGGCCCTCCTCCTGGCTCTGCATTAAGACTTCTTCCTCTCTTGTGGGGCTTGGCCTGGCTTCCAATGTAGCTCAAAGTGCCCAGGTCCTCAGATGGGATCTGGAAGGTAAAACTGGTTTTATCCAACCTTATGTCATTTCTACCTTACCATTTTCACTGAGGGGCCGAGATATCATGGAAGATTTGGATCTTAAACTAGTCACTTCACATAATTTAAATTTGCAGTGTTTTTCATAGGGGCCACTGATAGCTCTCTGTATGCTGATAAAATCACCTGGAAATCAGATAAGCCCATGTGGCTTAATCAGTGATCCCTGCCCAAAGAGAAAATACAGGCAATTGAGCAATTGGTTCAGGACCAACTTGCCAAAGGGCATCTTGAGGAAAGCAATAGCCCATGGAACACACCTATATTTGTTATTAAAAAGGAATCTGGTAAGTGGCATTTATTACAAGATCTTAGAGCAGTTAATGACTCAATGCTTGATATGGGAGCGTTACAGCCTGGATTGCCCTCTCCAGTGGCCATTCCTAAAGAATGGGACATCATAGTCATTGACTTACAGGATTTTTTTTTACCATTCATTTACATCCAGAGGATTGCAAATGCTTTGCTTTTAGCGTGCCTGCAATTAATTTTCAACATCCATTAAAAAGATTTCACTGGACCATTCTCCCCCAGGGGATGAAAAATAGCCCAAACCTC
Organism: Uropsilus gracilis; assembly: GCA_004024945.1. NCBI lineage: Eukaryota > Metazoa > Chordata > Mammalia > Eulipotyphla > Talpidae > Uropsilus > Uropsilus gracilis. The sequence goes on from PVHY01008375.1 coordinate 28,044, forward strand.
TGTCAAAAATTTATTAATGCTGCTCTTCTTCCAGCTCGACAACGTTTTCCAGAGGCCTACATTATCCATTACATGGATGATATTCTTTTGGCCCATCCTTCTCCGGCTATTAATGCCACTTTATTACAGGAAGTGATAGCCTTGCTGACTAAGAATGGTCTAGTTATCACTCCAAAAAAGTTCAAAAAGACAGACCTATTAATTATTTGGGACATGTTATTTCTGATTCCTTTATTGGGTCTCAGAAAGTTTCTCTTAGAACAGACTGCCTTAAAACCTTAAATGATTATCAAAAGCTGCTTGGCCACATTAACTGGATCCACCCATTCCTTAGACTTACGACAGGGGAATTAAGCCCTCTATTCCAGATTTTACAGGGGAATTCCAATCCTACTTCCCCTAGGGCTTTAACCCCTCAGGCTCAAGAGGTTTATGATTAGTGGAAAAAGAGATTAATGAAGCTAAAGTTCAACAAATTTCTTATGATCTTGAATGGGACCTGATAGTTTTAAAAACAGCCTATACGCCTACTGGCTGTCTCTGGCAAAATGGAATTTTAGAATGGATTCATTTGCCACATGTACAGTCAAGAATGTTGGTTTCTTATCCATATCTCTGTTCTTTGATAATACAGAAAGGTCAACTTAGATCCAGAGAGTTGTTTGGCAAAGAAATGCATAATATAATTATTCCCTTTTCTAAAGCACAATTTGACATGCTTCTCCTAAATGATGATGATTGGCTACTTGCCTTACAAGGCTACTGTGGTCAGATTAAATTCCAAAATCCTAAACATCCAATCATTGAGTTTTCTCATGATGCAGCTGTTATATTTGCTACTAAATGTTCTTTGAAACCATTAGCTTTAGCTTTGACAATTTTCACTGACAGATCTTCTAATGGAAAGTCTGCAGTCTATGTTCCTGAAAAAATACCTCTTGTCCAGGAAGGCTCTTTCACTTCTGCTCAGCAAGCAGAACTGAATGCAGTTATTATGTCTTTTCAAACTTATTCTGAACGTTTTAATCTTTACACAGATTCTAAATATGTGGTGAGCTTATTTCCCGCTATTGAGACAGCTTTACTTTCAGGAAAATCCCACATTCTGCCACTATTACAGACTTTGCAATTGCTGATTCATCAGCGAACTTCTTCATTTTTTATTGGGCACATTCGCGGTCACTCAGGACTGCCTGGCCCGCTTAGCTTTGGTAACCAGTGCGCCAACGCCTTAACTGGTACTTTGCTTCTCCCTGTGGCTGAGGCTCAGCGTGGTCATGCTTTACACCATCAAAATGCCTCTGCTCTGCGTTACATGTTTAAATGGACTAGAGAGCAGGCTCGGCAAGTCGTTAAAGACTGTGGTCACTGCCCGCCACCGATACAACAATTAAAAATGGGGTGAACCCCCGAGGACTTAAGCCTCAGACTCTTTGGCAAATGGATGTTACACACATCCCTGAGTTTGGAAAACTTGCCTATGTTCATGTAACAGTGGATACTTATTCTCATTTCATCTATGCCTCCACAAGAACAGGAGAGGCAGTGAAAGATGTAATCCAGCATTTAATTCAGTACTTTCTTTTTATGGGAAAGCCTCTTAAGATTAAAACTGATAATGCTCCTGCGTACACTTCTCATTCATTCTCCTCATTTCTAGCAACCTGGGAGATTCTCCACACTACAGGAATTCCTTACAATCCACAAGGGCAAGCAATCATTGAAAGGACACACCAGCTGCTAAAAACTCAGCTTGCCCGTCTCCGTGCAGCCCACTTGTGTTTTACTCCCCACCATCTTTTGACTCATGCCCTTTTTGTTCTTAATCACCTTAATGCTGATAGTGATGGGTTGACCCTAGCTTTTAAGCACTGGGGTGGAATTCAGTCTAAGTCTCTGCCACTAGTGAAATGGAAAGACCAGCTTTGGAGTCTGGAAAGGACCTGACCCGATAATAGCTTCTGGAAGAGCTTATGCATGCGTTTTTCCACAGAACGCTGACTCTCCCATTTGGATTCCAGATTGGCTTATCCGTCCGGCTCCTAGTCCGGAGGACTCGCCCTCTGTGCCTCCTGTGACCTGACTTGGGGACACGCCTGGGGAACATGGGTCTCTCTCTCTTTGAATATTTTTCAGAATGCCTAAGGTTTGCGCTGGCAGACGGAAGGGTTGGTCTGCACCCTGCCCTCCAGCTTTGGTGACTCAGTTTCGGGTTTTAAGCATCCAGGAGGAACCCGACATTCTGCCTGCAACAGTTTTACCCACATGGAATCAGTTTCGGGCCCTACTCCAACCTCTGCTCACCGAAGCTCTATGTTCTGTTCGCGCTGCTAATGGCCGACAAGACCCGATCACCATTCTGATGGCAGATCTGACGCTGCTGTCTCTACAATCTACTCCTGCTGATGCTGCCATCTACTGGGTGTATGTTCCTGATCCACCTGTTCTGCATCCCACATCATGGACTGAACGAGTAATTCCTGTTTATTCTAACTGTACGTGGGCCCTAGGGGGTCCCTCTGACACTCATATTTACCCTGCGTCTCATAATGATTTCTCCTATGAAGGTCAATCTTCTGTCCTTCCCGTTTGTTTTACTGCCTATTATAAACCAGGGTGTATGATGATTGCACCTACCACTAAGGCATCTGGAATTGATAACGGCAATCCCAGTCATTCTACTGGCTGACTTATCACTCTATCAGGCTATGGGGGACTCGTCAGCCCATTCCAGGCCCCTCACCTGCCCTGCCTTTCCCTTTGTGTGAACCTGACAGCTTTAATCATTGGAGCCAACCCCAATGGACTTGTTGCAGGGGCCGTCAAGTATCCCTTTGGGGAATTCCTGGAGGCTTTGGTAATTTTACTGATTGGAGCCCCTATGTTATGAGAAAAGCCCCAAGGTCACCTATTCTCTCCCCTATGGCCGAGGGCCTCTGGTCTTTGAATTCCGGTCTTGTCCAGACAGACCTCTGGAGATTAGTGGCTTCCACAGATGACATTTTTGTTACGAATGCTCTTTCTCCGCGAGACAGTCAAGTTATTCGATCTCGCGCCTGTGTTCCCGAACCATTTGCCCTTTTAATAGGTGATGTCCGCATTTGCTTTTCCTTAGGAGTTTTTCATGTATCCTGCTCTCAATGCCAACTGACAAATTGTGTTTCAAACTTGCATCCTTCCTATCAACTCCTTGTTTTATGCCAACCTTCTTTTATTATGTTGCCTGTTAATGTTACTGGCCCTTGGTATGATGATAGAGCTTTACAAATTCTCCAGGAGAGTGCTGGCTACTTGTGCAGACCTTGGCGCTTTTTAGGACTGCTCATCACAGGTATCGCCTCCCTGATTACATTGATCGCTACTTCCACGGCAGCAGCTGTTTCCCTGTCTAAGTCTGTCCATACTGCTCATTATGTTAATACTTTGTCTAAAAATGTTTCTCGTACATTGGGCACCCAAGAAGCTATTGATCAAAAAATGGAAGTTAAACTTAATCCTCTTTTTGACACTGTTAATTCCTTAGGTTCTGAGCTTCAAGGACTTAGGTTTAGATTGAACTTAAATTGTCATGCATCTTATCAGTGGATTTGTGTTACGCCCAAGTTGTATAATAGCAGCCTTCACGCTTGGGACCATGTCCAAAAGCATCTTGCTGGAATTTGGCATAATGCTAACACTTCTCTGGACATTTTGCAATTACACAAAGAAATTACCTTCCTTCAGCAAGCAGTCCCTTTGGACGCTGACACTGATAATTTTGCCTCGTCATTTGTCTCTGCTATGTTCTCTCATGTGCCTTCCTTAACTAGTTGGAACCATGTTCTTATTGCTCTGACGATGGAAGGTATGTTTCTTTTGCTCCTGCTTTTGTGCATTCCCTGTTGTCTCAAGCTTTTAGCTTGAGATATTCAGGCAACCCGCCTAGCGCTACATGAACTTCGCCTCACTACCGGCAAGTCTCATGTTCCTCCTGCTCGTAAAATTTATAAAAAAGGGTGAAATATGGGAACCCATCTCAGAGATGAGAAACTTGTAATTTAATCCTTTTACAAGTTAAGCTCTTTGCCCCTCGCAGGAGGAACAAATTGGGAGCTGACCTGAATAATCAGGGGACCCTAGGGGCGTAGCTCCCCCAGACCCCAGGTGTAGGAGTGCTGAAGTCATGAACTGCATCATTATTAAGAAAGATTTGGGGACCCAGTCATCAGATTCTTTTATTTTAATTATAAAGGACAAATCCACTGTGAAGGAATCACTGGAACGTTAGTAATGAGCTCGAGGCAAGGAGAACTTGATAAACTAGATAAGCTTTACAGCCAAGAACTAATCTTGGGTGACCTGTAACCAACTTAGTTATCATGATTCCCTAGAAAATGATTGCTTAGGGATGTTTAGTAGTATCTAATGATAATCTATTTTCTGTTGAGATAATTGATTTCTGTCTTCCACTGAGATATTATATGCCCTCACATGCTCATGGAATGCCTCTCCTCATGGAATGTTGAAGTAATTCTTTTAAACACTATAAATGCTGCCTGAAAATCTTGAATAAAGTAGCAGATTCCACTGCTCACTGAGTGTGTGTCTCTGTTCACGAATCGCCAGCCCTCTGGTTCTCTGCGGCCTTGCCCTTGCTCGGCCGGTCCACGGCAGTTCTGAAAGAAAATGACTCAGTCTTAAAAAATTTCTCATGCACACTTGAGAAGAATAAGTGATGAAATGAAGGGAATGAATATGAGATGAGAAATTTTAATGATCAAAGACAGAAATTTCTTCCATATGTATTGAATGCTGCTTTATTCTGAGTGTTTGTGTTCCCTCCAATTTGGGGATGAAAACATTCACAACTTTGGTAAAAACATCTGTTGTTCAGGTCCTAATTCCAGGATGGGAGTCTCACTGGGGTTTTCCCTTTGCTTTTCTTCCTAGACCCATTAGAAATTCAAGTCTCTCTGAATACTGTAAAAGCCTAATTCCTTTCTCTTCTTCCTAGAATTTCATCAACTGAAATGTGAATCAAAAGGTGCTTACTATGAGGGCTGTCAGACCCTGAGAGTCAAAATCAGTGGCAGTGGGTTGATGGTACTCCGTACATTCAAAGTGCCCATTGAGTATGGAACAGGATAAGGAAATCCTGAGGCATGCTCAAGCAGGGCTCTATTGTCTTTGAACTCCTGGTAATTCAAATAAATGACTCACACTGAACTTTTGGGCACTAGACTCAACCTTTATTGATTATGATTCAATCCTCACAAGTAGCCCATGTGGCATATACTATTACTTTTTACACTGCAGAGTCAAGGAAACTGAGTCTGGAGAATTTAGATATCTTAGGGAAGGCATTCCATCAGGGGAAACAACAATCTGACTTGAAAGTTTGTGGTGCATCTATAGCTCCATAATACAAACTCAAGTCCTTCAATATCAGAAGCTATTATTTAAAAAAAAATTTATTTATTTATATATAAATTTCACAATATTGTAATCCCAGGGGTTTACTCCCCCCACACCCTCCACTCCATCCCCCCCTTTCCCTGCTGCTCAAAGTTGTGCACTTCAGTTTGGTGCTTAGCTTGTTTGACTTTTTCTCAAGTCTTTTGTTTATTTTTTTCACTATATCCCATATATTAGTGAAACCATTTGGTTTCTGTCTTTTTCTTTATGACTTGTTTCTGCTAATATGATTTCTTCTAAGTACATCCATGTTGTCATAAAATCATCGAATTTGTCATTTTTAATTGATGAGTAATATTCCATCGTGTATATATACCACTTTTTTTTCATCCAGTCATCTGTTTTGGGGCATTTAGGTTGCCAGAAGCTATTATAAAGGTTTAATATCCCTCACATTTGAAATAGAGTTAAATTCTGATATTCTTTTGAGAGTTCATAGTTATGCATTGTTTTAAAATTCTTCAGTATTTTGGTGCATTTAGGATATTACTATCTTTGATTCTCTCATCAACTATGTGAAATACATTGCAAATAGCCTCTAGTCTCTATATATTAGACATGAGAGTCAGGAATTAAAATTACTTGTCCAAGGCAATAGGGTTATAGCAGAATAAGATATTTTTAACTAGTTTTCATATACCTAAAAAGTCTGGACAAGCAGTATTGAGATGGCACCAGGGTGATGTCTTTTCATTTAACAGAGTCTAAGACCTCACTGTTCCCTGGGTAGGACATAGAGATGGACAAATAGAAGGGGGCTGCTAGGATTTCTGCAGGGAGAATATTTAATGTAATGAGATGATAGTTCTAGGTGAGTAGCTCATCTTTCTAGGGAATTCGGACACAGATGGGGGGAAAAATCACATGAGGTTGGGAAAACAGTGATTTGGGCATGTCTGACCTTGACCTCCATCAATTCAATCCCAGCACCTCCCTCAAGGTCTCTAAGTCTTTGAAAGCATTTTTTGAAGAACTATTACCATCTTTTCTTTCCCTTTTAGCTTCTGGCTGCCAAGCGAAACTATAAAATTTATGATCGTTGTGTTATCCTATAATTTCATGATAGACTATCCAAATTTGGCTGGATAGTTTGATGTCATCAGCATCAAAAACCAATTTGCAAGATGAAAATGATCTACTTATGAAAGAATGTTCTCTATGAATGTGTGATGAATTGGTGTCCATTATCATAAAGGTCTGTAATTTGCTCTTTCTATTTATGTGTAAATCTCTTATATGGGATTTCCCTGGAATTTTTCAGCTAATTGTTACCTATTTAGCTAATAGGATCAAGATGCACTTCCGTTTGCTCATGAAGTGAATAGTTATTGAGTATTTTCCATGTCATAGACTATACTGGAAAGTTCTTTGCAGACAAATGGGGGAGGAGGGGAGGAGCATGAGTAGTTTCCCTTAATTTTTGTCTAATTGCTAAGGTGTTCAATATTGACGTAACTCTATGATATAATTCCTCCTTTTGATTTGTTTACTAACTTTCAGAAAAGCCGTAGTTCATTGACTTCATGTGATAATTAGGACTGATCATGATCAAACTGATTCGTTGCATGACTCTCCCAATGGAAATGCAGAGACTTGTGGATCTGGTACTTTGATTATCCTGTTTTTGCTTATTTCCATATTCCATATCTACAGATGAGTGTTTTTTAAAGGACTATTCTTATCCATTGTATGTAGACTTCAAGAGTTTAGTTTCCAGAGAGCAACTTTTTAACAATTCTGAGGTCTTTGAGAACTTTACTTACAATGAACTTTCCCATTGTTATTTCAATAATATGACGATGGAATTAAGAAAGGGCAGAAAGGAGCCATTTTACTACATTCTCTTCATGATCAGAATTGGAGATGTGCATGCTACACTTTCCTTCTGGTGTCCTCAATTTTGCGGTTAGCTGAGAAGTAAGGAATGGTGCTGGAACTCTGCTCTTTTCCCATCTTCTATTTTATTACTGTAGGTAAGAGCCCACTGTAATTTCCACTAGAGCACAAACAGTGATGTGTGTGAAAATGAGTCGTGTACGTTTCTGCTTATGGAGTAACATTTAACTGAAGATGCATGTGGCTGAATCCAAATCAATGAATGAAATTGATAACTGTGAAAAAATGCCAAAATATTTTTAAGTCACACAGCTTTATTATTTATTATCAGCAATATATCACTCAAACCCTTGTGAAGTTTATTAACACTTAGAACCCAGATTTGTTAAGATATAAAGTATAGTCAAATAATGAAATATCACTAATCATACTGTGTCTCTAACAAGACAGTAACAATAGATCAATAAATTTTTAGCATAACAATTTAAACATAAACTAGATTCTTTTTAGTACTGAATAAAGTGAAATATTAAAGTGCTCATTTTATGATATTTAATTTCTACATGGACATATGGGATATTATATTACAACACAGATATAGGGTTATTAAATGAGTAAATTTTCAACACATGTGCCTTTTTTTTTCACTTGGATTACTCTACCAACATTCTTTACACATCACCATTCTTGAAAATGGATCTTAAAATTGTTAACGTTTTAATAAATATCCTTTAAAAAAAACTATTTGAAAAAGTACTTTTGTTTTATTTACCACATAGATTTACCTGACATAAACAACATGCTGGAATTTTTAGTTCTCTTTTCATCTTTGTTGCTACCAATAACGTAGAAACAATACATTGTACAACACTTCAAACTTTTGTGTTCAAATATCACTTGTCAACTTGAACAGGTGATAGAAGCAGTGTTTTGTGTTGAAATCAGGTAAACGGCCTGGATATTTCCTCTGAGGGCAAGAATTGTATGTATAGGACTCACTTTGTGTAGATGATTTAATTGCTGAGACGTTCATTAATAATTCTATTTTTTTCAATGTGGAAATAATCAATGGTGCACACTTAGAGGTGATTTCAGTGATTACATGATAGAAGAAATAATGACAATTCCACTCCATTAAGTCAAATATTCACTATAAAAGGGTCTGATTAAATTCGTTATAATGTCTACATAAAGAAGTGCTTTATAGCAATTAAAGGCTTTGCAAAGGAACTTTTTTCTTTCTTTAAAAAAATTTATTACAACATCAGTCATTGATTATTTGATTGCCTTCCCCTCCCCCGACATCCCCTCTGTTCACTCTGACTTCTCTCTGATGTTTGTTGATCTATGTTAAGTCCATTGGTCTCTCTCTCTCTCTCTCTCTCTCTCTCTCTCTCTTTTACTGTGACAATGCCCTTTTACTGGATATTCCTGGGACATGATAAATGTGCTGGAAGGTTTTTGGTCTTACCTTTGCTTTTGGGCAGTCAGTCTGTGCTCTTTTGAAGTCATTTATTGTCCATTCCCTGTGCTGTTTTTCTGTGTCTTCAATTTATAGCTCTATACTCTGGCTTAGGGGATCTCATCCCCAGGCAGTCAGTAAAGGAGTTACTTGTGTGGAGAGGCATCTGTTGATGGCCTGTGCAGGTCATTTTCTCTCCCTTAGTTTGCCACTTTGCTGTGAAGCCGATGCCCTGTCTCTGTGGCCTTCCTCTCTCAAGGGATGGAGAGAGGTGCCTTGCACTCTTAGATGGTGTATCAGTCTAGAATTATGCCCCATCTGCTCCTGGTGAGGCTCTAGGCTTGATTTGTGATAAGTCATCACCATGGTCATTTCTTATGCCTTGGCTTTCTAGATGTTTCTTCTCTTGCATCCTGCTCAGATGTGTAGCCAGGATCTTTACCTGATCCTTTACTCATTCTATGTCAGTGTTTGTATTTTTTGTTTCTTCTTATTCCTCCTGGGGACTAAGTGAAGTGGAGTGAGAATAAAACAGGAGAGGCTTCTAGTCATCACCCCCCCACTCCCACCCCCTTGCTGGAACCCTGCCAGGGTCCAAACTTGCAGGGCTGACTCAGCAACACCGAGGTGGATCCATAGCGGCCCCCTGACCTCTAGACCAAGGGCAGGGACCAGTGGCATGTATGCTGTGGTGCGGCCAGCAGCCCAGAGGCCCCCTGCAAAGGAACTTTTTAGATAAAGAAGCAATGTATAGATAGATTGTATTGACTACGGTTGGTCTTTATGCCTCTTCCTTAAAAACAAAACCTCAGTGTTTACTCACTTCCTGTCTTGCTGCCTATGTGCTACTGGGTGTTGACCTCACATTCACCAATGAGGAAGGGTACCCGTGAATCAAGGCAACTCAACGTGTCCCCCTAGTGCTTGGGTTCCGAATAGCCATCAGCTGCAATGCTGTCAACGAATTGCCTTTGTTTCTACAGGAATTAGAAACTAATCTACTTTCACAATGAAGAGGATCAAAAAATACTTAAAATTGGTATTATAATTATTCTATGTCTATAAGGTGAGCTGCTTTTGGAAGGACTCCGTGTATGGCACACTAGAAGGAATTCTCTGAGATGTTTACAGGAGGAATAGTCAATTCAGCAGATGACAATTCTGGGTGTGTAGTCCACATTTTAGATGGAAGAAAATGTATATGAAGTTGGGAAAGCAATGGTTTGGGCATGTCTGATCTTGAATCGACCTCCATCAGTTCAATCTTAGCACCTCCCTCTATGTCTTTACATCTTAGCATTTTTTAAAGAAACATACTCTTCTTTCCCCTTTTGGTCCTGGCACCTAGGTGAACCTACCCACTCATGTATTATTCTGTTTATTCCTCATGGTGGTTATAAATGGGACTATTTAGTGTCCACTGTCTTGAGCTTCACAAGTCAATTTTCAATATGACAAAAATCTACTTATGAAAAAATGCTCCATGAAGATGTGACTTAATTGGCATACCCCATCACAGAGATAGAAAATACGTTCTTTGATTTATGTGTAAGTCTCCTAAAAAGTATCACCTAGAATTTTTTATTAGACAGTCATATATCTAATCTACTTGTGCTAGAATTAGTGTGCATATTCATTAGTTTGCGCATGTTCATGAATAAATTACACAAGCATTTCTAAACTTTATCCTCTATTTTCACATGTTCATAAATAAATTGCACAGATATTTTTTAAAATTAAATCATCTTGTACATATAAATATAGATATATATATTTCGCATCTTTGTATTCCCTGGGGTTCTCCTGTCACCTCCCCTCCCTGATTGCTCCCATTCATCTCCTCACCCCCAACTGTGTGCTTTAGTTCGATTGTTTTCTTGTTTTGACTTTTTCCCTTGACCTTTTCAAACATTTCTAATGCTTATTGATGAACATGGATAAATGACACAAACATTTGTAAAATGAACATTCATTGAGCATTTCCCTGTGACAACATTCCATTAGCCTCTTTTCAAATAAATAGAGGGAGTGTCGGATTCCATTTCTTGTTTCATCTAACTATTAAGAGGTAAGATATTGATACAACTACAAAACATGGTTCATACAGTTGTCTGAATTTTTGTCTTTATCAGTTGGTCAAAAGCAAAATAATCCCATACATTAGTTTTGATTATTGTCAGATAGTTTGATTACTTTTTGGTGAAAGGAGATTTTGGGATAGTTGGAATATACTAACACCAAAGAAGAGATGTTTCACTTTTGATCCAGAAAACTATTCCTTAACATTTTGTGTTCAATCTTAGGCTCTTGTTTAACATCAGGGTACAAGAAAAGGGCTAGTAGTGATTCAGCAATAAACATAGAACTATAATTAGCAGTTATTGGTGAGCTAACTTAGATATATTCATCAGGTACTTTGATTATTTCTTTGTTTCAGTTTTATAGTTTCTCTATGTGTAATGTTACTCAAAAAGCCCCTTAACATATTTGCATTCATTTTCTGCTGAGGTCCTTACAGATAATTTTCTTTCTACTACAATATGAAATATATACTTACAATAAAGCCAGTAATTTATTGTTTTATGAGAGTGCTTATAATTGAACATGATTATGCAGGTTCTTGTCATACTACCCAGTATTACCACTTGAGATTATGTCCTTTATGTAACTGATTACAGTGGCTGCTCATTTTCCAATTTTGTGTAAAGATGAGCTATTTTTACAGCATTACAGTCTAATGCTATCCATTTTATGCACAGCTTAGTGGTTTACTTCCCTGAAAGCAAATTAAGAATAATTTTGGGAGATACTAAGGGAATATTGTTTACAATGAACTGTTCTTTATATTTTTTAATAATATTGGAATGGAATAAAGGAAGACTAAAAAGAAGCATGTTTGTAAATATACTTGTCAGAATCAGAAGTTTCTTCAATGGGAGTGAAATGGAGAATGGTATTAATCAAGCTGGAACCTTTCTCTTCCCTCCACCTTACATTTTAAGCTTCCCCAGAACACTAAAAATCAAGTGTACATGGCATTCTATATCAGATTTGTGTTACAGAGAGATATTTAAACGAAGATGCATTCATTTGCATCCAAATCAAGGACAAAATTGTAGAAAATAACAAAATATTTCTTTTAAGACACTACTGAGGGGTTGGTTTATTCAGTAATATGTAACACTTTTGAATTACATTACAGTTTTTTAAATTGGTTCCCATGGGCAGGAGTTTCTTTAGTTTATCTAGGCATGGAGTTGATATACCCCTTCAGTTTAACTACATAATGTACAGGTGATTTTCAGCAATTATATTCCTACCAATTGATACAACTTTGTAGTTCCACATCCTTGGCAACCCTCATTAATGTGTTTTTGTTTATTTATTTATGTCACTTTACTTTTATTTTTTGCTTTACAGTATTAAAACAAGATTCCTCAAAATAGTGAAACATTCCATGGCACTGCTGTTTCTGAAAAGACTAGTAACAATTTTAAAATGGGAGTAAATTAATTTTACCTGTGCTGGGATGTTTATTGAAGCACTATTTATAATTGCAAGGACATGGAAACAACCCAAATGCCCCAAGACAAAAGACTGGATGAAAAAGATATGATATATATACACAATGGAATATTACGTGCCAATTAAAAATGACAAATTTGATGATTTTTTGGTAACATGGATGTACCTAGAAGAAATCATATTGGCAGAAACAAGTCAGAAGGAAGAAGACAGAAACCAAATGGTTTCACTAACATAAGGACAACCAAACTAAAGTACAGTACCAGGGGGAGGGGGACCAACTGGAGCAGCCAGAGAGGGGAGATTATGGGGGACCCCCAGGGATTACAATGATGTGAAATATATATATGTTATTAAAAGTTAAAAAAATAAATTTTTAAACTTTAAAAAAAGCATTGATTTAGTAAATAATGACTGTTGAATTTTTCCTTCCATGACCCTAACTTGAATGCTGTGTGAGTCTATACTCATTGCTTTCACAGAAATATTTTATTTTTTTGGGGGGATAACATTGTTAGCTTATTTTGAGATGATGTTAATGAGGATATTTTCCTGGTATGATTGTAAAAAATTATGTTCAGGATATTATAGAAACATAATTCAATTTTGTTGTTTGCTCACCTAGGCTGTCGCTTTGAAATTTTAGCAAGAGCATTAGGTTATTAAGATATGGGTTCGTTTTAGAGTCCTTTGTATTGCCTATTTCTTCTTAGCCACAGTTCATAAAAGAAAATCGTCATCATATTTTTTAAAGAAAAATGGCAAAGACTATTCAGTATGTATAACATGAAATTCCTTATTAATGTGACTGTTGCACTGCTAAATGCCTAGTATGTCAGTTAAAATGAATTTTCTCATTAAACTCAAGCATACTAACTTGTCAAATTATGATGAACCAAGCAAGATTGTACCCATAAATTGAGCTGCCATCATTGCATTTATATGACTTTGTCAATTAGTTTGTAAATAACATATTTTTAAACATGCTGTAAAGTTTTGAAAACTAAACCATTTCTGAAGGTTCTGAAATATAAGAATAGCAAATAAAATAAAATAAATAACTATTTAACAAAAGTGAAAGAAAATTTTCTTTTGTTAGAAGAAATAATAATTATTTATGGAGCAGGGATCAGATGATCCTACAGACACTCTGTAAATAATTGTTAGATAACTCATTTTAAAATAAAATGCAAAACTTAAAGTGTTCTTTTTTATATCTGTTAGTTCCTATTCTCACATACTAGCTATATTACATAATAAGCATGTGGTCCTTTAGTACATATTAAATGTACAACACTAATTTTTTCTACTATTAAAAATGTGCAATAAAGTCATTAGCTTAGAAAATAGGTGTCAAAATACTTGGCTAAATTTTTAGTAAATATTCTCCTTAAAGTAAAAGAAAGAGACCTCCTATACAAAGAACTATTTGAAGTCAGTGTTTTTAATCTTGTTTTATTTAACAGATATATTTAAGTCTATAAAAGAAATAAACATTAGAATTTTGGATTCTATTCATTTTTATAATTGCTATTAAACTCAAATAAACACATGAACAAATACATCTACAAATATTTCAAGCATTTTCAGTTAAACTGCCACTGTGGAAGAGGAGGCAGATACTCTGACACGTCCAGTACCTGGGAGAATGTTTTATTCCAGTGAAATCAAAATGATCAAGCTGGTTGTTTTCCCTGAAAATGAGAATCAGCTGACACCTGACAGGACTGCGTCAAGGTCACTTTTGTTTGGTGATCTTACTGCCGAGATATGCCAATATGTTGTCTCTGCCAAGATGGAAACCATCGGTGGTGCACTTTTGTCAAAGATGAGATCAACGAACGACTCAGTGGAAAATAACATGAGTTTGTCTGTATTAAGCCAAAAATTCAGTGAAAGGGCTTGGGTAAATTAATACTGTGTCCATACAATGAAATGCTCTGCAGCAGTTAAGATCATTGTAAATGTAATGTTATAATAAAGAACCAGTTGAGGGTTGTGGTGCATGTGTGGTACATTTACCCCTTCTTTACAAACAAAACTTTTGCTGTTTAATCATTTCATGCAGACCAGCTCTCTTAGAATGCTGACCTCTCCAGCTTCCTGAATGAACACTGATTAATCGAAGGCACTAAAAGTCCCCCTAGTGTTGGTTTGGAAATAGCCACAAACTGCAAGTGGTGTCCGTGAGTTGCTTCTTGTTCTCAGAGGATTGAGGGAAATAATCTCTCTTTCCCACTGAATATGACAAAGAAACATATAGCCTTTTTAAAAAAGTCCTCTATTTTAATTAATTTTTTTTTCATTTTTTCCTCTCCAACTATGTTTATTGAGGTACGTTGCTTAATTTATTGCATTTGTTTTAGCGGTTATAGTTTCAAACATCTATAAATGTGTTTTCAGACTACTGCCACCGACTAGAACCCTGATGATCCTCCATGTTCCACTGGGCCCCTTCCCTCTCCTGCTCCCATTCTGCCACCCTTTCCTTCTAGTTGCCTCAGTTTTGCAGTCAGAAGTCAAGGATTAGTTGACAATTTATTAATTTAATTTTATCTGATCCCATGGCTTTTTCCTTATATTTCACATGCAAATGAAATTATCCAGCATTTGTCTTTTTTAATTCTGACTTCATTTAGCATTATCATCCATGTTAGTGCAAATGGCAAGAATTAATTTTTATGAGAGTATTCCACTGTATATATAAACCACATTTTCCTTTTTTTTCTATTTAAAAAAATTATTTATATATATATATTTCACATCATTGTGATCCCTGGGGTCACCCACCACCTCCCCTCCCTGGCCACTCCAGCTGGTCCCCCCCACCCCAGTTGTGTACTTTCGTTTGGTTGTCCATATGTTAGTGAAACCATTTAGTTTCTGTCTTTTTCGTTCCAACTTGTTTCTGCCAATATGATTTCTTCTAGTACATCCATGTTACCATAAAATCATCAAATTTGTTATTTTTAATTGATGTGTAATATTCTATTGTGTATAATAAACCACATGTTCTGATCTACTTCACTATCCTTGGGCACTCAGTTGTTTGTATAACTTGACTGTTGTAAATAGGGTGGCAATGAACATAGAAATTCATATATTCCTTTGAAATAGTGTTTTTGTCTTCTTTGATTAGATACCTTCAAGTGGAATTTCTGAAGCACATGGTAAGTTTATTTTTAATATTTTGAGAAGTAACCTTGCTGTTTTCCATAAGGGTTGCATCAGTCTACATTCCCACTGACAGACAGTACATAAGGGTTCTTTTTTTCTCTACATCCTTGCCATCACTTGTTATCTCTGGTATTTTTGATATGGGTCATCCCCATGGGTATGAGATGATATCTTATTATGTTTTTATTTGCTTTTCTCTGATAAGTGATTATGAGCATTTTTTTCATGTGCCTATTGACCATCTGTATGCTTTCTCTGGAGAAATGTTTGACTTTTCTGCCCATTTTTTGATTAGGTTGTTTTCTTTTTATTGATTGCATGGGTTCTTTATATATTTTGGGTGTCAGTCCTTTGTCTGATGTATAATGTGCAAATATGGAGATATGTAGCCTTGCTTGTAATTGGCAGTTATCCTGTGATTATCAGTGAATGCAACTATCCCTTGAGGGTAGGAACAACATGGAGAACAGAATTTGGCACTGGAAAGAATCTAGTCTTTAAAAATATTTATTTATTTTTAACTGAGATACTATTTGGATAGCCTCATCAGGTACACCCACTACCAACTCATTCATAGTCCTCTACCATAGCCCATTGTGCTTCATTCCCTCTTTGTTCTTATATCCTTCCCCACCCTTATCCTTCAGTGCTTCAGTTCCTTTGTCAGCTATCAAGGGGTAGTTTTTTAGATAGTTTTTATTTGACTCTTAATTTAGTTGTTTTATAATCCACATATTAGTGATGCCATTTGGTATTTATCTTACACCATCCAATTTATTACACTTGGCATTATTCCTTCCAGTTCCATTCATGTTGCAGCAGCAAATGGTATGAGTTTATATTTTTGATAACTGAGTAATATTCCAAAGTGTATCCACTCATCTGTTTGGGAGCATTCATCTAATTCCATTATTTGATTGTAGTAAATAATGCTGCAGTAAACAAGGGAGTGCAAGTTTCCTTTCAATAACCTAGTCTTAAGGGCATTGTGGAGCCATCAAATCAACCTAAGGGTATTGTGGAGCCACCAAATCAACTGAAGAATTTTCTATTCTAAATTCTTGTAATGAAAGCTAATAAATTTTCTAGTTAATTATGCCTGATTTTATCTAGTTATTATATATGATTGATGTATGAAAGTATAAAATCTTTGGTAAGCAAAATTTATTGAGATTTGTTTAGTTTATAAATAGTAGAAAGCATCTTCAGAGTACAATTCAATGACTATTTTGGACATTATTTATTTTAATTTTTGTATAATAGATTTACATTTTATTTCTTTAATTACTGAGGTTGTCCATTGTCCACTTGTTTATTAGTTGTTATCTCTCTATCTGTTCATATCTCTAGTCACTTTTAAAAAATAATTTTTACTGAAGTATCATTGCATTCCTATATAAGTTTCACAAGTGCATCATTACAAATCAACATCTGTATATAATACACTAAGTTTACCACTAAACTTTCCATTCTACTCTTCCCCATAAAACAGAAAAATTTTACCTGATTTTTCCTTTACTTTTCTCCCCTGTTTTGTTGATAACCAATAATTGGTCTTATAGTTTAAAAGTTTATTTTTGTTTCATTTAACTGATTTATTTGTTTGATTTCTCTATATAGCACATGGGTTAAATCATGTAGTATTTGTCTTTCTTCAACTGATATCTCATTAAGGACTCTAGGTCCTCCCATGTTGCAAATGACAAGATTTCATCTTTTTTTTTTTTATAGTTGAGTAATGTGATCTATTTCTTCAGCCAACCATCTGTCAATGGATATTCAGTTTTGTTCAAAGGCATGCCATTACCATCTAGAAATGTTTATGGGAAAAGGGAATTGAAAGAAGCACAGATAATGAAGGCCACTGTTGTCAATGGTCAAGATCAGAAAGTGGTTAGGAAAGTACTGATTGTAGCTAAAAAAAAAAGCGAAGAGGTCTTTTATTGTTTTACTTACATGTAACTGGAGAGATTTTTTTTTTTTGCTTTCCCTCGAGCATTAGCTGATTCAATACTTGGTTTTGTGTCTCTTCATTTTGACGGAACTGGAAACAGATGGTGATATTTTGTAACCACTTCTCCTCCCCTTCAGTTGCACAGCAAACAGACCAGAGGAGAATACTCTTTTAATCCTATCTATTAAATCTAATGTCTATTTTTCATTAGTAGAATTATGCTATCATTGAAAATAACTTGTTCAGTTCAATATTATATATTTATAGTATTTAAAAAAATTCTGCTCATCTAAGAAAGGGGAGATATTTGTGATGTTAATACAGAGAGAAGTCTATATTCTAGACTCAATGTTAGGGTCTCCAAGTTCTAGACTAATGACAAGGAATTAATGAAGCTTCCTCTCCCAAATCAGGGAGATATAAAATATACTCTGATAGTAGTCTTGATACAAGAACAATGTCTAATCACTTTTTGCAGATAGATTCCAGAATATTCTTTATGCAATCACATTCCTAAATAATATCATAGGTTATTATGCAATTTGCTGTACTGATTTATTATCTAAGTTATATATTAATAGATCAGACTTAATAGATCAGTCCCTATGATCTATTCAATGCATGTATCAAGTCTTACATATAATTCACCTTATATAAATAATTAGGGAGCATTTAGTTTAATTAAGACCTACAAATCAATTTCTTTTGGGGCATATAAAATATTCTATTTTGCTTGAAAGAATGAATAGGAATCAGAGAAAGAAATTTTGTACTAGGAAATGACCAAATGCTCTGGATATTTTTATTAAAATTATCATGAATAGCTTTGGATCTATTTCTCAATTTCCTCTTATTTTTCTGGATATTTTTAAATCACTAAAAACTTTAGTGCAAACCACAACTTCTTCTTTCAAACTTCTCTTTATATTAGAAGTTTCCTAACTTCATCAGAGGGCCTAGCAGTTTGTCAATCAGCTATGATTTTGCTAAGCAAAGCCAAATTCCTGGGTAACATTTTCAGAGACACAAGAGGTTCCCATACTTCTGAACACAAAGAGCCCCACATAATGGTGCAAGAAGGGCAACCTTAAGGTAAAGATGAATATTCATTTTTTCAGTTCTGGAGAAGAAGAGATAATTATGTGAAAAACTGATAAGAGTCATCTGGCAAGAAGAGGTAGATAGTGGATAGAATGAAGGGACGGAGCTGGAGCTTATGGTAGAGTTTGAGAAGTCAAAAGAAAGAATAATTCTTCTCAGTTAAAGGCACTTAAAATAGAATGAAATCAAATATCTATGAAGTGCTATGAGAAGTGAGAGACTAAAAAGGTGTCTTGAACATACACTGGAACTAGGACAACCTCTTCAGTAAATGGTGCTGAGAAAACTGGACTATGACATGCAAAAAAATAAACCAAGATCACATCCTCACACTTTGTACAAAAATCAACTCAAAGTGGATAAAAGACTTGGATGTAAGACCTGAATCCATAAAATACGTAGAGTAAAGCCTGGGCAAAACCCTCCATGAATTTCACCTCAGAAATCCATTCCTGGAAACTACAGCTGGCAAAAAAATGAAGGAAAATATAAACAGCTGGGACTACATCATACAAAAAAGTTCCTGCAAAACAAGCAAAAAACAAAACAAAAAGAAACCCAACCAAGTGGGAAAATTTTTTTGCCCTCCAGACAAGTGATAAGGGTCTGATAACAAAGATCCACAAAAAACTCACACAACTCAACAAAAACAAAGCAAAAAGCCCAGTCAAAAAATGGGGAGAACTAAAAAGACACTTCACCAAAGAGGAGATACAAATGGCTGATAAGCATATGAAAAAATGCTTCACAACACTAATAATCAGGGAAATGCAAATTAAAACCACACTGAGATACCATCTTACACCAGTAAGAATGGCCCATATAAAAAAACTGGCAACAACAGGTGTTGGCACGATGTGGAGAAAAAGGAACACTCTTACACTGCTGGTGGGAGTGTAAACTGGTTCACCCACTATGGAAGAGTGTGTGGAGGACCCTCAAACGATTGAAAGTGGACTTACCATTTGACCCAGCAGTCCCACTACTGGGAATCTACCCAGAGGACATGAAAACACTAATTCAAAAGGACACCTGTATGTGCATGTTTATTGCAGCTCTGTTTACAATTGCCAAGATATGGAAACAACCCAAGTGCCCCAGAACCGATAAATGAAATCAAGGAGGACAAACATCAATCAAGGAAGACAAACAAATGTCACTTGCAGCAACATGGATGGAGCTAGAAGGACTCGTATTAGCATAAATAAGCCAGAAAGAAAAAGAGAAATATGGGATGGTCTCACTTATATGAAGGATATAAAAAAAAACAAATGAATAAGAAAAATTATAAACAACCAACAGAAATGAACGATAAAGCGAGAGGGGGAGGAGGAAGAAAACAGGGGAAGTGGAGGGCATAAAAGATTAAGACACATGGGTGTTAAGGAAATGGGAGAACCCCGAGGTACACAATGTTGTTTTATACATATATATAAACAAACAAACAAAACAAACAAAAAAAGAGAGGTGCTTTGAGAACACAGAATGACCAGATTATTGTCTACATAAGAAGAAAAAAGGAAATGGGAAATGTTGAGAATGAGTTTTGCCAGATGTTTTTGGATTTCAGAGCTACCTCCTGTTCATTTATTGTCAGGGAGTTTCTAAGCTCTTTTCTTGATTTATGTTGAATTATTCTGAGGGTTTTTATCTGCTTCAACTTTCTTAGGAGCTCTGGCTTCCTGACACTGGCGTGACTGCATTTTTCTCCTGGGCTGATAGGGAAAACTGTGTGGTGCCCTTAGCTGAGGCTCTGGTCTATTGCTATAGTTTGCATAATGCTCCTCAGCACTTGTTTCATCATGAGTTGTCTGGGTAAGTGCTTCTCAGAGCAGCCATTTCTGATTCTCTTTTCTGTCATGTTCTACTGAGATTCCTTGCCCCCATTTTTATGTGTGGATGGCATACCTTCCTTGATTTCTCCTCTTTTTTTCTTCATACTCTGTCTTTTAATAATTGACTTTCATCCCAAATTTGTGGCACTTATTTGGCATTTCCCAGGTTATGATCTCAGTCAGATGTGTTTCAATTGTAGCCAGTCTTTACGACACCATCTTTTACCCCATGATCAGGAATTCGTCATGTCACCAAACCCAGTCACCAAGCCCTCTACTGAGAGTACAGCCAAAATTGCTTCTGGAATCATAATCCTTAGAATAAGGTCTTTCAGAAACCAAATGGTTTCACTAATATATGGGATATAGGGAAAAAATAAACAAAAGCCATGAGGAAAAGTCAAAACAAGCTAAGTGCCAAACTGTAGCACACAACTTTGGGCAGGGGGGGGGGGGACAGGGGGAATGGTGGAGAGGGTGGGGGGTGAAGCCCTGGGATTACAATGTGAAATCTACATGTAAATAAATTTTAAAAAATAAGGTCTTTGCTGTTCCTATGGAACTGCTTTCCAAGATAAAGTGAAGAATTCAAATAAAATCGTTAGGGATGGATTATTTCTTCCATATTCAACTTGCCTCCAGATAAATATTTGAAATTCATTTTGTGAGAGGTTTCAAATCTTTTTATTCAGTAATCTACAATTTGGTTATGTATTCATTAGTAAGGATATTTAAGTATTTGGGGATAATCTGGAAGAGGAGTGAAGGTGGTTTCCATGCTTGACATTCCCTTTGAACTGTAAATAAATCTCATAGTCTTAATAAACCAGAAGTAGTTATCACTGAAATTAGAATCAGCTTTACTTTTCATGGTTAAGTGAAGAGAGAAGGGGTCTTAAGAATAGTTATTTCATTATCAAGAAGTAGTCGATACTCAGGATCCAAAATAGAGATAAAAAGAATGTTGCAAGGCCGGGCACGGCGGCTCGTGCCTGTAAGCTTCAGCCTATGAAGCGGCCGGGGCTAGGGATCGCGGTTCGAGTCCCGCCTGGGGCCCGTAGCTAGACCTAGTCCCAAAAAAATAGCTGGGCGTGGTGGTGCACGCCTGTAATCCCAGCTACCTGGGAAGCTGAGGCTGGGGATTGCTTGAGTCTGTGGTACCCCGGGCAACAAGAGCCTGCGGTTCCACGGGCAAAAACAGCAAGACCTAGTCTCAAAAGAAAAAAAAAAAAAAAAAAGAAAAGAGAAAAGAATGTTGCAAAGATTTGACAGTATTAAGCTTGAATAGTAGAAGAACAAGAAAGAAATGAGTGAAAAATCAAGTCAGGACCTGAGAGTGAACAGTTCTGTAAATACCCTTGGATATAAAAGATAATTTTCATATGAGATATTTAAAATGCTTCTAAATGTTTAAAAAAAAATTCCTTAGTTGGTATTTACCCTTAGTTGGTTTATTTGTACTCACCAGAAATCAGAGATTTTAAAGATATCAAAATAGCCAACCTATTTGTTTCAGGACTATTAAAATTAAGGAGACACAGGCATCCAGTGAGTTGAGAAATACTTAATACTTTGTGACCATTGCTGTTCTAAGTGTTTGTGATTAATTAATGTAGAAAATGGAAGATCTACTTTAGCAAATAGATTCTAAAATTCAGTAGAGAAAGAACAAAAAATGCAGGTATATTAACACATATAAGATGAGTGAATAATACAAAGCAGTAATTCTGCACAGTCTTAATTGGGGCTACGATAGAGAGTGCTTAGGGGTAAACTTAGGGGTAAACAAACATGGCATGGATTTATGGGACACTAGGCCTTGTTATAAAAGACTGAAGGGATACTAATCCTTATTCCTCTATAATGACTTACCATCTTACGTATGGCAAAATTAGTGAAAGGTTGTCTGAAGCACACACATATTCAACTCTAACTTGCTTCAGTGAAGGCACAAGCATGACAGGTAAGGTATTTTTCTCTACTTGACCAAACTTTCTCTCTTCTCAGTGAGATCAAGATCAAGCTCAAGGTTGGCTTATTCTATTTTTCAAAAAAATCCTGATACCTCTAAACATACATATCCATATTAGGCTGTAGATTTTTCCCTCAAAACCAGTCTCTTAATCTCATAATGCCACCAACATCCATCATTATCTTTGCTCCAGCTAATATGTAATTACTCATAACAGCTTTTATTGGCCTCACCCTGTCAAGTGAACAACGTTCTCTTATAGATTTCTAATATTCCCATCTCCATTCCAAGTATTAGTATTATTACAAGTCATTTGGATCTTGGAACATGGCCCAGGATGAGGCTGCCCTCACTCTAAAATACCGTCCTGGTAACTCCTATGTGGTGAGTAGAGACCATAGAGTTCAGAATCTTGGTTGTCTTCACACTGTGTCTAGTGAAAAACCATGAGAGGACAAGTACAAGGTGGTTGCTCTTCCAAGAAAAGAAATCCAAATAGATGAGTGTAGGGTAAATGATTTGGTTGGGCTTTTTCCAACATTGCCTTGTATAACTGGTACCTAGGATACTGAGTCTTCCCCAAGACTGTGTGGCCATGTATATGTGATCATGTATAAGTGTACACACCTAGGTTTCAGAGAGAGAGAGGACAAAGGGACACAAAGAAGACAGTAGAGCATGTACACAAACATGAGATGAGAGAGCACAAAAGAATGCTAGAGAGAAAGAGCCCAGAGAGAGAGTATGAAGATTCTTGGGGGGACTCACCTGCCTCCCACTGCCCCCAGCCCTGCCCTGGCTCTGCCTGATGTGTATGTGTAACTGCTAGAACCAATAAAGAACCTATACAGAGTCTGATGCCTGTGTACTACATTTGGCATCACAAATGGGCTTGACAGTTAAATGGCACTCTTGCTACATTATGAACTGATTATTTGCTTTTATGGAGAAATCTATGACAGGCAAATATAGAAAGAAGGTTCTTTGTATTTCTATGAGATGTTGGAATTTCCCCCTTTTTGGTACATGGGGATATGAGGAAGGATTTTCTCTATGTTCCCTGAACTACTGTTTTCTTGTGATATGGGATTCTTTGGCCAAATATTGTGGAACTGATTTCTCTAGGGAGAAATCCTTAATTTTATCAGAATAGACTGTCTCACTGTTTGGAGCATGCCTAGAACAAGTGGAGTTTTATGGAATATCTTCCTGGAAGCAATGCTGTAGCTTTTGCTTTCAGAGTGTTTTAAAATAAATGAGACAGAGATGAATTGCAATTAAATTAATGCCACATCTGTCTCCTATGAGACTGCAAATTTAGTCCCTAGATACACCCTACCTAATATTATGACCAATCATACTGTTCAATTCCTGTTTTCAATTTAGCAACACACATTGATAAATTTAATTATCTAAATAACTAAATTTTACTTTATCTAGATAGGTAAATAAGAATGCAATGTGAATTTTTTTTTAACTCAGAGTTATTTGCCTAAAAATCATGCAGTATTCTGCTGCCAAAAATTACTTATCTGCTGATAATTTGATTAGGTTATTGTTCTTCATGTTGAAAGTAAAGAATAATATATAAGATTATTTGCAAAGAGTCGTTATTTTTTCAGGTAGCTTTCTCAATTTCTGGGGTGTACATCAAAAAAGACTTTAATAAGCCTTATTACAGGACTATTAATCATACCAATTTTTAAATACTTACAGAGCACTCTAATTAACCTATTATTCTCAGACAAATTAGGGAACTAATGCATTATTAAAGGCAATATGCCTTTTTGACAAGTGCTTCACACCTTTAAAATTTTTGTTAATTCTGGTTCTGAAGATAGCATATTCAACATATGCTATTTTAACCACTTTCTAAAGAGGCTAAATTAACCTCTTTCTAGTCAGCAACTTTAAACTTTTTAAATTAAAATAGTGTTAATATTTTAATATTAAAATAGTATGTTAAATGTGACCAAGGTTATAAGAAAATTAAATAAAAATGAAAAAAATTAATATGTTAATAAATGTTCTCAGAAGCATTATGAAAAGTACTCTTTAAAATAATGATAGAATGCATAATCAAGATTTCTAAAAATGGCCAATACTGAAATGATATAGATATGGTCACTTTTAGCTCATTTTATAAATATAAAAGAAGTCAGTATATTGCTTCATATAATTCTGTATGTTCTCATAATTATCTATCAACATGCAAAAATGAATAGAGCTGCATATAACAGTGTGAATGAATCTTAGCAATATGAATGAGAACGTGAGCTCAAAGACGATATATAAAATCTTTAAAAAATTTTAAGTCCAACAAATATAATCAATTTATTATATAACATACAAATATATGTTATATGTATACATGTATATATATACCTAACATATACATAAATACATGTTTTCTAAGTTTACATACATGTAATTAAAATAGATCTGTGAATTTACATATGATTAGATATAGATTTTTTTCAAAAATAAGAGTGGCAAACTGTTGCTTCTGAGGGGAAAGGGCAGAAAATTGCTATGTTTAAATTCTTAAGTGCTTTATCTTTTGCAAAAAGGGTTAGGTAACATTATTTTTATTTATTTATTTATTTTTAATATTATTTATTTTGTTCTTTAGATCACAACCTCTGTGTTTTTTGGCATACCTCCCTTCCATTCTCTCCGACCCCACTCCTTGTTGTTTACTAGTGTGCTAAGTCCATTAGTCTCTTTCTTTCCTTTGGCAGTGTCCTTTCACTGGGTGAAGGACTGTGTTGTTGGAACCAGGCGAGCCTTGCTGGTAGATTTTCAGTCTTAAGTTTGCAATGGGCGGCCAGTCTGTATTCATTTGTGATGTGTCCATGTTTTCTTGCTGCAGGCCGTCTTCTCCAGTCGCATCTCTGCTGCTTTGCTGCTTTACCTTATGGCTCTGGTGTCAGATTTAGGGGGTCTCGCTCCCAGCCAGTGTTGGTCTAGAAGTTTCTCTGTGAATACAGGCGTCTATGAATGGCCTTTGTATATCATCTCCTCTGTCTCAGTTTGCAGTTTTGATGTGGGGTCGATTGCCCCATCTTTGGTTATCCTCTCCTCTCCTGTAGTATGGGGAGGGTGTGTTGCTCTCCTTGAAGGCATCTCCAAAATGAGGCCCCGGGTCTTTCTGGCCTGGTGAGTGCATAAGTGCACATGGTGACATTGTGTCTCTACAGTTGTTTCCTCTTGTCTCGCAACACTGGTTCTACCCGTTGTCCATCTGCTGTGTTCATCTCAGGTTTGTGGGCTGTATTTTCGCATGATCCCTCACCCGTTCTATTATGGGGTTTGTGTTGCACGCGTTTTTGATCCTCTGAAGTTTAGCAGGAGTGAGAAAGAAATGGAAGGGCTCCTCCCACTCTCCCCCTCCACTCCTCCCACCCCTCCTTGCCCATGCTGGTACCTCCCTGTGGGGGCGGGCCTGGATGGCTGAACCTGTGCTCTCCTATGCTCCCCTTGGGCTAGGAGCAGAGGGCAACATGGCTTCGCCGACCTGGGCTGCAGATGATTGCCCTTTTCAGCAGCCACCCGCTGGTGGGTGGGACCACCATAACCCCTACCCCATCCCCCCTCCAGGGCTCAACCGGTGTGGAGGGCTTACCCTGGAACCTTGACTCCCTTTGCTCCCCACTGGCAAGGGAGCTCGGACAGCTAGGGATCTGGCATGCAGGCAGCCCTCAGGTGGCTGTCTGCTGGTGGGTGGGACTCAGGTAACATTTATAATCAATTATACCTTTCAAATTGCTTTATACTTATTCTGTGACAGTTACCCACTGAGTTGCTACCACTTTTGTTTCCACTTAAAGATGAAATTATCCAGGCTTAAGGGAGTTATGTAATTAGCCCAAAGACATATGTAATAAGCAGTAGAGCTAGACTTCTAAATGAGGTATAATTCTAATTCTCCTAAACACCCATGACTAATTATCATTTCCAGTTTAAAAATCCTGAGGTTCTGTGGGTTGACTAAGATTATGAAGGCCATCTGGTATTCAATTCACTTATTGGTTGTTTGCAACTTTAAGAGAAATTGATGATTTAATGTATAAGTGACATGAAGAACAGATGAAAGCAAGGAAGCAAACAAAAACCATGTGTGGTAACTTTTAGACAAAAAATCCCAGAACAACTCTCCAGCTAAGTCTTAGTAAATATTGAGAAATAAATGTTAAAGAATGTTTATTTAAAATCAATTCTATGGGTTCAGGTCATATAATTCAGGGTGAATTAAGAAACCCACCTGTAGGGAATGTAAACTGGTCCAGCCACTATGGAAAGCAGTGTGAAGGACCCTCAAGCTAGTGAAAATGGAACTGCCATTTGACCCAGCAATCGCTCTTCTGGGAATCTACCCAAAGGAGATCTCAATGTGGGTACAAAGGGACACATGTGCCCAGATGTTTATTGCAGCACTATAATTGCAAGGACATGGAAACAACCCAAATGCCCCAAGACAGATGATTGGATGAAAAAGATGTGGTATATATACACAATGGAATATTACTCATCAATTAAAAATGAAAATTAGATGAATTTATGGTAACATGGACGCACCTATTAAGAAATAGTATTAGCGGAAACAAGTTGAAAAAAGAAAAAGACAGACACTGAATGGTTTCACTATTATATAGGACATGGGAAAGAAACAAAAGCCATGAAGAAAAGTCACAACAATCTAACAGCCAAATTGAAGTATACAACTCAGGGAGGGTGGGGCAGAATGGGAATGGTCAGGGAGGGTCGGGGGTGAATTCCGAGCATTACAAAGACGTGAAATTTATATATAAATAAATTATTTGATTATTAAAAAAGATTTAAAAAAGAAACCCACCTGTAGAAACAACCAGGTAGAAATATTGGAATATTATATATCTATATTACATATGCTTCGAATATTATATATCTAGAACATACTTCATGAATATAGTTTATCTCATTTGTACTCACCCTTTTCTTTTATGCAATACAGGAAAAGTCTAGGGGTGTTGTCCAGGGACTTGGAAATCATTTGGTTCCAGCTGCTACTTCATTTCTACTGAACAGAATTTTTGGATGAAGAGTAAACAGAACTGTGTTGGAATGGGTCTCACTTGGTTGTGATCAACACAGGAGCTATTGGTCTGTAAATTTCATTAAAGACAATTTAATTGTAGAACAAAATAACACAAAAATTTACACCTTAACTATTATTTTCATAATTTTATAAATTGCATTTTAAAAAACTAAGGTAATAGTGCCTTAACTGTTTTTCAAGTGTCCAGTTCAGGAGTATTAACCATCTTCACATTATTGCAAAAATATCACCACAATTTTTCATCTCACCAAACTGAAACTCTACATTCATCGAATAACTACCGATTTCCTTTCTCTAGCCCCTGATAATTCTCTTCTGTTTCTATACTTAATTACTTTATATTTGTTCTTTTGTGGCTGCCTTATTTCACTTACTGTAGTGGCCTTAAAATTCATCCATGTTGCAGCATGTGCCCAGATGTTCTTTCTTTTTAAGACTGAATAATATTTCATTTTGGTGTTGATGGATGTTTGAGAAACTTCTACCACTTGACTATTGTGACTATCTCTTTGAAATCCTGCTTTTGTTACCCTCAATATGTCCTGATAAATAGAATTGTTTCACCATATAATAATTCTAATTTTAATTTTTTCAGGCAACACCATACTGTTTTATACAGTGGCTATTTTACAATCTAAAAGAGTACACAAGGGGTGCAGATTTAGGGTAACAAGTCCAGAGAGAATTCAGTCTGGAAATTTTTCTTTCTTTTTCTTCATGTAGAATTTCATTGTCCAGCAGTTGAACGAAACATTTTCTGGGACTCTCAGATCCACAAGGGAATAACAAAATTGGTGGTGAATTGACCAGGTCTTACACAGAAAATGTCAGGTATGTGCAGATTTATATTTAAGAACCATAGGACCTTCGTTACTGAAGACAGTTGGGCAAGTATTATCAGCACGGACTATTACTGATGGTAAAAGACAATAAAAATTATTAATCTCTTATTAAATGTATTCTCTCACTTAAACATCACGAAAATTTATTTTTTCACAACTCATTTTAATAGTGAAAAAATGGATAACTTGACCAAGGTCAATAAATTAGTAAGATGAGAAACTGGGTTTCAGTTCATGTTTATCTAACTCCAAAGATGGAGATTTTTTTTAAAATGAAAAAAAAAATTTTGTGGGAAGAAAGCAAGTTACATAGTAGGTATACATATTACAATACTATAATTGCAAAATTATAACCATGCAAAACAATACATTACTTACTGATGTGTGATTTAAATTTCAAATACCACTGGAATGACAAACATCAATTCCAGTGTACTGATTATTATTTCTGGGAATGTATAATGGGGAATAAGATAGAAGAGATATCCACAGAGACTGTCAACTAGCTCTATGATTTTTTTTACTTTAATTTAAATTTTTTTAAATTTGCAAATATATTTATATTTTTATTACATTATTGTGTACCCCAGGGCTTTCCCACTTCCTAACACCTGTCAACCATCCTACTCTTTGGTGTCTTTCACCTTCCCCACCTTCTTCCCCCTCCTCTCTTGCTCCATTGTTCTGTCCCATTGGTTGTTTTTATTTTTTCTTATTTTTTTGTTCGTTTTTCCCTATATTCATCATATAAGTGAGACCACCTGTATATCTCTTTTTCTTTTTGCCTTATTTCTGCTAATATGAGTCATTCTAGTTCCATCCATGTTGCTGTGAATGACATATGTTTGTGCTCCTTGATTGATGCATACTATTCCATCATGTACATATACCACATTTTTTTTCAGTCAATCTTTGGTTTGGGGGCATTTAGTTTGTTACCAAATATTGGCAATTGTAAACAGAACTGCAATAAACATGCACGTAGAGTTGTCCTTTTGAATTACTGTTTTCATGTTCTCTGGGTAGATTCCCAGTAGTGGGACTGCTGGGTCAAATGGTAATTCCACTTGTTTGACGGTCTTCCACACCACTTTTACTGCATCCCACACATTCTGGAATGCTGTGTTATCTTTGTCGTTTGCCTCCATGTAGGTTTTAATTTCTTCGATTTCCTCTTTTACTCCGTGATCTTCCAAAAGCCTGTTGTTCAGTCTTCATGTAGTGTTTACTCTCCTTATTTTCTTTTCATTGTTGATTTCTAATTTGATGCCTTTATAATCAGTGAAAAAGGTTGGTATGATTTTAATCTTTGTGTATTTGTTCAGGTTTGTCTTGTGGTCTATTCTATGGTCAATTTTAGAGAATGAACCAAGTGCATTTGAAAAGAAAGTATTCTTCTCCTTGGGGGTGCAGTGTCCTGTATATATCTATGAAGTGCATTTGGTTTAGATCTTCCTTTAAAGCTTTTGTGTCTTTGCGTAGTCGCTGTTTTGTTGATCTGTCTTTTGTTGTGAGTGGCGTTTTAAAATCTCCTACCACATATGTATTCTCACCAATATTTGATTTCAGTTCTACTAGTACTTGTTTTATGAATTTTGGTGCTCCCTCATTAGGTGCATATATGTTGATCATTATTATGTCTTTTTGGTGGATTGACCCTTTAACCATTAGCTGTCTTTATCTTTTGTCACTTTTCTTAATTTGAAATCTACTTTGTCTGATATAAGAACGGCAACCCCTGCTTTCTTGTGGGCACCATTTGCACCATTGTAGTGTAGTTTTCCAGTTCCGCACCTTCAGTTTATTCTTATCCTTAGAGATCAGATGGGTTTCTTGGAGGCAGCTGAATGTGGCTTCTGTTTTCTGATCCAGTCTGCAAACTTTTCATCTTTTGATCACTGAGTTTGGACCATTGACATTTAGCGTGATTATTGATGTTTGAGATTCTAATGGTTTCCTGGTGGTCATTTTGGGGTTTTGATTTGGTTTCTTTGTTTTATTTGTTTTTCTGATGGTTTTGATCTTGAGGCTTCCTGCAAAATTTCTTAGAGTGGGGGTTTAGTGGTAGCAAATTTATGGAGATATTTCCTATTGGAAGTTTGAATTTTTCCTTCATAGAGGAAGGATAGCTTTGCAGGATAGAGTATTCTTGGCTGGCACTTTTATTCTTGGAGTTTTATGTAGATGTGACTCCATTCTCTCTTTGCCTGGAGTGTCTCTTCAGAAAAATCTGAGGTCAATCTAATGAATTTTTCCATTGTAGGTTATCTGTTTCTTTTCTCTAACCATTCTCATTATTTTTTCCTTATCTTGGGTTCTTGGAAGTTTCATGATGATGTGTCTCGCTGTCATTTTTCTTTTATTAAAGTAGTTTCATGTCCTTTTTGCTTCCTGTATATTTTCATTTCTTCAGATTTGGGAAGTTCTCTATTATTATATTGAAAAACCTTTCAGTTCCCATGACTCTCTCCTCTCCTTCTGGGATTCCTATTACTCTTATGTTTCTTTTCTTTAAGGAATCTAACATATAGCTGGGCTTTTCTTCAGTCTTCTTTCTTCTTACTTTGTTTTTCTTTCTCTTTTACTTTCATCATCCTCTCTATTTCTGTATCCTCAAGTGTGCTGATTCGTTCTTCTGTTTCATCTAATCTGCTTCCATAGCTTTTCCCTGCATTTTTGAGTTCCTCTATTGCAACTGTTAAATCCTGTCTCCTTCATTAAATGCGTCTATCATTCTGTTATCCTTTTTTTCTGATTCTTCTCTTATCTGTTGGAGTGCATTTAACATGTTGATATTGGAATCTTTGTCTGAGATACACGTCTTTTCTTCAATGTCTTCCTTGGTGTTTTCTGGAGGTTTTCTTTAGTGGTGATAGATTATTTCCTGTAGGGCTTAATTGCATGTCTACAGTTTTTCTCCTTACAGTGTTTTGCTTTCCGACTTGTTCTACATATTGAGAAACCATGGCTCTGGTGTTGGTCGGCATGATGATAGTAATGTTTTCCAGATTGCAAGTAGATCTGCAGTTTA
This sequence comes from Uropsilus gracilis, assembly GCA_004024945.1. Taxonomy (NCBI): domain Eukaryota; kingdom Metazoa; phylum Chordata; class Mammalia; order Eulipotyphla; family Talpidae; genus Uropsilus; species Uropsilus gracilis. The sequence goes on from PVHY01008375.1 coordinate 59,331, forward strand.
GTTTATCAATTTGTGCCAGTGCTGCTTGTGGCGAGTGACTTCCGGCATCTCACCTGGGTGGGGATAAGGTTGGGTGTTTTCCCTCAGGACCCTGGGTGAAGGGGGCGGCTCTCTGGATCTGCAGTGGCAGTGATGCAAGGAAGACAAAGATGGAGATTTTAACCACATATTTTGCTGCTCTAAACAAATATAGGCATCTCAATTAAATTTTTCTCCAATTAATTTAAAATATGTGTAAAAGGGGCAAAAATATGAGTCAAAACCATATCAATTTTAGAAGTATAAACATATAATGATACTATTTACTTGTGATTAAAATATAAAATTTTTTATTATATATTGCCTAATTTAATTGACACACAATATTTTAAGCTCTTTGGGGACCTAACTATGATTCCTGCTTTTATAAATGGATAATACCTAGGAGATTGAGTTGCTTCATTAAGATCAAAATGATTCACAACAAAATTCAGTCTCTATTGAAAAAATAATGTCCTATTTTCCACCCCCTATCATAAATTCATATTTCCTGTAGGTAACATAACTTCTTATGTCTAGACTCAATTTCCCTGCCACACATTTAAGGTAACTCCATGAGAACAAGGGAAACTTAGGAAGGTGGTAAAAATTCACAATTGAAGAAGGTACTTTAAGAAAGGAAGGTACTAAGAAAGGAATTGTTTAGTAACCCAGTCAGACTAAGGGTTCTGCACAGAGGAGGAAGTATAAAGATCAGGGTTTAAAGAAAAGACCCAAGGTCACTTTATTTCATAAGTTTTGCCAGAAGAATGTTAGTGCAGATAATATAAAAGTGTGTCTTTGCATTTGAGATTGTTGAGAAAGGTAGTATGAGAAGAGGAAGACAATCATTGGTGTGTTCTTGCACCTGGAACCCCAGTCTGATAAAACAATGTTGCATTCTGGGTGAGGACTTGCACTCCTGGGCAGCTCTAATGCTACATACTTTTACATCAATCACTATGCCTTCATTGATGACATATTTTTACCCTATGTTTCTATTTAGATTTTGGCACCAATTTTTCTGCAGAGGAATGTGCTTCAATAGTTTTCTGGAAACATTCAGGATGAGGTTGGGATGATGTTTTATGTAGCTCTAAAAGGCATTTGATATGTGAGATGAAGAAGTTTTACCTTTGAATGGAACTTTATTTATTGACACCTCTAAAATTAATACTTAGCATAGAAGGAAAATTTTCTTTCATAATATATGTACAGTCTATCACAGAGGTTCATTAAGATATATTGACATCTTTTATCAGTTGTCTTTCTTCTAGTTCCCTTTTTTCCACTAATGAGAGAATGAGATCATCCTTCCTTTATTTTTTCTTTAATTAGTCAGTCATTTCTTTCCTTTTTTTCACAAGCTTTCTATATGCCTGAGACTGTTCTTTTTTTTTCCATTAGAAAAACTTTAAGGAAATAGCATTTGAAAATTATGAACTCCCTTTCTCAAAATACCATGGAAACACCTTTGGTAAATATGGTAATTGGAACAGCATCATCTGAGGATCTTTCTAGATGGCTCATTCTCATGGCTAAACTTGATAATGGTTACTAGTAGGAAGTTGTAGTTCCCTACCATAAAGAGTTTTCCACATTGCTGCTTGAATGTCCTCATAGTATGGCAGCTGGCTTCTACCAGAGAAGTAATCCTAAAGAGCAAATGAAAACAATAGTGCTTTCTACAATCTAGTCTCAGAAGTCAAAGAGCATAGTTTCTGTTGCATGCAATTGACCTCATAGACTAACTGACCATAGTAAAGTTCTTTGGAGTCACTATTTAAAATTATTTCTTTGACTACATTTCCCCCTTTTTATAAGGTTTTGGAAGTTAGGCTTTCTAACCTTAACATCTAATCCTGAAACTCTTATTATATTTTAATTTGTTCATTGTAAATTGTGTACAGAGTAAGTGTATACTTAATCCATCCCGTAGGTACAAAATATGTTTTACATTATTTTTAATTAACTCTGTATGTGTCATCCTTTTTTTAACTTCATAGTTTGTCAAAACTAATATCAATTGCCCTATAAAAAAGTAAATCAGCTTTCTTGATCATGTATATATATATGTATATATTGCATTTTGTTTATGATTATTTTTGTTAATTACTGGTCACCTTTGAATTTTCATTTTACAAGATGCTTAAAAACAACCTATTGGCTCTTTAATTTCTCTTATTTACCAATAAAACTTTAAAGACTATATTCTTTTTTTTTTTTTTTAAGTCAATAGAATTTTATTTAAGAAATTTATGTTTATAATGACTAAAAGTGGTTTAAAATACACATTTTGGATATGTAGGTTTTTTTTTTAATTTATTTATTTATTTATTTATTTATATATATATATTTTATTTATTTATTTTTTTACTTTGTTATACATATTTTTTTAAATTAATTAATTTATTTATTTATTTTACCGGGATTCACCCCCCCACCCTCCCTGACCATTCCCCCTCTGTCCCGCCCCCCCACTCCGAATTGTAACCATTTGGTGTCTGTCTTTATCTTTTTAACTTGTTTCTGCTAATGTGATTTCTTTTAGGTGTGTCCATGGTTTTTGTTTTTGGTTTTTTTT
>PVHY01008376.1:0-33180 GCA_004024945.1 Uropsilus gracilis
AAGTGAGAAGATGGGGCTGAAAGGGGGGGCAGGGTGGCTGCAGTCCACGAGGTTAATTAGCTGCTGCTTAGAAGCTTTTTCCCTGGAGGGGGCATGGAACCCAGGAGTGACACTCTGGGGGGGTGACACCCCCGTCATTAAAGGTTGTGTGCTTACAAGGTTGGGGGTGGCTCATACCAGGTAGCTGGTTGAGTCCTGGATGTGGAGCAGGGAGGGAGGGAAGGGAAGGGAAGGAGGGTCTTTAATAGGACAGCTTGGGGCAGTCTCGGTGGCTTTCTCTGGAGGGGTAGTTGAAGGCTGACCTGAGAAAGCAGCCTTGTGTTTCCCTAGGGCCTGGTTTGGGGGTCTGGAACATGCAGAGAATAGACTCAGGGTTCAGAGTCATGGCGAAGTGCAGAGCAGCTCAGTCTCTGCTGGGCAGCGAGCTGTCAAAGTGAGATTCTGGCCAGCTCTTGCTGGGGTTCTCTGCCTCAATTTCCCCAGTGGTGATAACTTAGAAAGGGCATGTGTCTCTGGTATGTGTGTGTCTGTGGTATGTGTGTGTGTGTGAGTGTGTGTGCACGCGCGTGCACAGAGAAAGCCTGGTTTTAACTCTGGGCACCCACTTCCAGCAGCTCTGTGATATGACACAGGTCAAGTCTCGTCAGTTCTCTGAGCCTCCATCCCCATCTGTAAATCGGGAGTGAGATCATCTGTGCTGTGACAGTGCTGGGAGGCTCACTGGGATGGCAGTGCAGAAAAGCTTCAGAAGCCACCAGCTCGCTGGCACTGTGTGCTGATGAGGGTGGGTAGACCAGGCGGGCGAGTGCCCAGGCTCAGACCAGGGCTACCTGCAGAGCTGGAGGTGTCTGTGGGTCTCCCCTCAGCTTGAGTTGGGCTGTCTTAGCCTCAGAGGTCCTGGTGGGCCTCTTTTGGGAGTGCTGCCAGGCCCGGGCAGCCAGCCTAGCCCGGCCAGTCTGGCACCCCCAGCGCGGCTTCTGCCCCCACAGGCATGCGCATCCTCGTCACGCTGCTGCTGGACACGCTGCCCATGCTGGGCAACGTCCTGCTGCTCTGCTTCTTCGTCTTCTTCATCTTTGGCATCGTCGGCGTCCAGCTATGGGCAGGGCTGCTTCGTAACCGATGCTTCCTGCCAGAGAATTTTAGCCTGTGAGTGCTGCATGGTCTGGGGGGTGACCTAGGAGGTACCTATGGGGACAGGGCCTTCTTCAGTCCCTGTCGCTGTGGACGTGTCCATCCTCCTATGGGAGACAGGGCTGGTTCTTAACTGTGGCTACATGTTGGAGCCACCTGCAGGGGGCGGGGGGGGGGATGCTGTAAAGTTACTTGGGCCTGGGTTGCACCCCTACAGATTCTGACCTCCTTGGTTTGGGGGTCAACTTGGGCGCAGGGAGGTTTAAAAGCTCTTTGGTGTCCCTAATATGGAATCATGTTGGAAAACCACTGCTCTTGTGTGTCACCTTCCAACATCCTGGCTGAGTCTCTCACTCAGTCCTCATGCTCCTGGTATTCCCCATCAATGCCCGCGGTTCTGAGCCCCTGCCTCTGAGTTTCCTGCTGTCCTGGCCTGTTTACCCTGCATGCTCTGGTTTACCCCTGCTGGGCCTCCCTGAACCTCTCCCTAGAGAATCCTTCTAGCTTCATTCCTTCCCCTCCCAGCCCCCTGAGTGTGGACCTGGAGCGCTATTACCAGACAGAGAACGAGGACGAGAGCCCCTTCATCTGCTCCCAGCCACGAGAGAACGGCATGAGGTCCTGCAGGAGCGTGCCCACGCTGCGCGGGGAGGGTGGCGGTGGCCCACCCTGTGGCCTGGACTACGAGGCTTACAACAGTTCCAGCAACACCACTTGTGTCAACTGGAATCAGTACTACACCAACTGCTCCGCGGGGGAGCACAACCCCTTCAAGGGCGCCATCAACTTTGACAATATCGGCTACGCCTGGATAGCCATCTTCCAGGTGGGGCAACCTGGGCATTGGGAGCATCCCCTGAACACAAACGCTAGGGCATAGCCCGGGTGCAGAGCGGCTGGTCTTCGGGTGGGCTGGGGTCTGGGTGTCTGGAGGAGACTGCAGGAGGCTGGAGGGCACCCAGAGTCAGCCTGCTCCTCTGCCACCTCCCCAGGTCATCACGCTGGAGGGCTGGGTCGACATCATGTACTTTGTGATGGATGCTCATTCCTTCTACAACTTCATCTACTTCATCCTCCTCATCATCGTGAGTGACTCCTCAGGCCCCTGTGGGAATGGGGGATCTTGGGGAAGCTGGTGGGGGAAACCAGAGAGGGAAAGGGTTTCTTGGGCCCAATGCCTGGTTTGCAGTTCTTAACTGTCAGGATAAGTCCCAAAGAGACACAGTGGCAAGGGCACATGTCATGAGGATTCAGGAGGAAATCCAAGGTCAAGGTCTGGTTCCACCCTTGGCTTCCACCAATAACCTTTGGGCCAGTCATCCCCTGCAGGTCCCCAGGCCCATCTGGGCCTGTGACTCTGACAGTAATTTGAGTGGTCCTCAGCCTTGGGTGGCACTGCCTCTCCTGGTATGTGTGTGTATGTATGTGTGTGTGTGTGTGTGTATGTGTGTGAGTGTGTATGTGTGTGTATGTATGTATGTGTGTGTGAATGTGTATGTGTGTGTGTGTGTGTGTTGGCGGTAGGGTGGGGGCGGAGTAGGGCACAGGAAATGGCAAAGGGAATTTTTGTTTTTGCTTTATTTATGAGAACTAGAAGCTACTGCTGGCATTTTGCTGAGGGTCAGAGGGAAGATGTCAAATATCCAGAAATGATATCCCTGCAAACAGAATATTCCACCCAAATTCCTTTCAACTGGTGTTGAGAAACACCATGTGATCTGTTCCTTCCTTCTCAGAAGTTCCAGGACTTTATGAGGGCAGAAGACAGAGACCATAGTAACAATATTTAATAGTTGTAATCACTACCTTTCATAATTCATAATTTAGTTGCCTCCACTTATTTATCATGATAATTAGTATGCTAATATTTCTTAGCGCTTACTATGAGCAAGTTCCTGTTCTAAGCACTTTTTATGTGCTGGTACCTCTAGTCCTCACCGGGACTCTGGTATTGTAGATGAGGTAACTGATATTTCCTCACTTGTGTGACCTTGGCATGTGCTTGCGTGCACGGTGGACTAATCTCTGGGCAGAGTTACTGATGAGTGTGCTGTAACATCTGCTCTCTGCTGCTCCTCACACACTCCCGTGAGGTGGGGGTGTTGGTGCAAGGATTGTGGACCCAGCCTCCAAAGGGAAACCCTGAGCCTCAGAGGGTTGGTCACTGAGCTAAGTGAGTAGCTGGCGCTGAGACTTCAGCCACAGACTATGAAGTCTGAGTCACCAAGGGGCCAATGACAGAGCCAGGCGGAGGGACAGATATTGTGAGAAAGAGATTAAGAAAGAGATTATGGACCTCTCAGGACTGAGGACAAGCTCCAGAGAGAGATAGAGAGAGCTCTCTGTGAGTGTGAGACAGAATGGGCCCTGAGAAAGAGCAAACCCTCCAAGCCACTCCCTCCTGGCCCTGCCACCTTCACTGGTGCGGAAGAGTGGCCAGGCTTAGGACCTCCTCCGTCTGCACCATCCCCTGGGAGGGAACAGAACTGGCGCCTCAGAGAAGCTGATCTCTTCATTATATTGCTCTCCTTAGGCATGGGGGAGGGGAAGGAAGCAGACAGGGAGGTAAGGGGCCTAGTTTCCACCCTCCCACACACCCCCTGAAAAATCTTTCCAAACAGCTCTCTGGAATCACACTAGTGAAGCTAATTATCATAATTACTAGGACACAATCTAGAAAAAAAAAATCTGCTTTGTCACCATAAATATTCATTTCCTTCATTCTGGATTGGGATGGCTGTCCCAGGGTCCTAGAGAAACTGACGTGGAAACAGGAAGGGCAGTGTGTGGGCATGTCAGAGTGACAGCGAGGTGGACCTGCAGGGTTCAAGGGTCAGCCCATCCCCAGATTGGGGGCAGGGGTGGAGAAGAGAGAGGCATGGAGAGAAGGGATGCAGGTAATGGTCATGAAAGGCTGGGGTCCCATGGTTAAGGGTAGCACTCAAGGTCACACAGTCAGAATTGAGACTAGGAGCAGGAACCTTGTGAACAAAGTCTTTGCCCAGATCTCCAAGTCTCAGTCCAATGTGAAAGCTCCGTGTCGCCAAGATTGCGTTTAGTTCCACAGCCTTCTTGACTCATAATGGGAGTGGGGACAGGTGCTCAGATCTCCGTGGCTGGGCACGTTGCAGGCCAGGGAGCCTGGGACATCTCACTGCATTGCCATCAGTTGTGACCTGGAATCCCAAAGAACTTGGCTCCAGTCTCAGCTTTGCTGTGCCTTATGATCTTGAGGAAATTCCTAGCCCTCTCTGAGCCTCAGTTTCCTCACAAGTCAGATGAAGTCATAAAACTGGCCCCTCCTGAGACCGTCAGCAGAATAAAAGGAGATGATGCTTGGACCGTGCCTGGCCCAGTGCCCGGCACGTGGGCTAGCTCAGCACACTGTGGCTAGCTGTGGGGTTCCCTGTTCTTCAGGACATCTCCTCTTTCTGTCCCCACCCCAACAGGTGGGCTCCTTCTTCATGATCAACCTGTGCCTGGTGGTGATTGCCACACAGTTCTCAGAGACCAAGCAGAGGGAAAGCCAGCTGATGCGGGAGCAGCGCGTGCGGTTCCTGTCCAACGCCAGCACCCTGGCCAGCTTCTCAGAGCCAGGCAGCTGCTACGAGGAGCTGCTCAAGTACCTGGTGTACATCCTCCGGAAAGCAGCCCGAAGGCTGGCCCAGGTCTCCCGGGCAGTGGGTGTGCGGGCCGGACTGCTGAGTAGCCCAGCACCCTGCGGGGATCAGGAGCCGCAGGCCAGTGGCAGCTGCTCTCGCTCACACCGCCGCCCGTCCGTCCACCACCTGGTGCACCACCACCACCACCATCACCACCACTACCACCTGGGCAACGGGACGCTGCGGGGCCCCCGAGCCAGCCCGGAGATCCAGGACAGGGATGCCAACGGGTCCCGCCGGCTCATGCTGCCACCACCCTCGACACCCGCTCTCTCTGGGGGTCCCCCAGGGGGTGCAGAGTCTGTGCACAGCTTCTACCATGCTGACTGCCACTTGGAGCCGGTCTGCTGCCAGGCTCCCCCTCCCAGGTCACCGTCTGAGACGTCAGGCAGGACTGTGGGCAGCGGGAAGGTGTACCCTACTGTGCATACCAGCCCCCCACCAGAGATGCTGAAGGAGAAGGCGCTTGTAGAGGTGGTCCCCACTTCTGGACCCCCTGCCCTCACCAGCTTCAACATCCCACCAGGGCCCTACAGCTCCATGCACAAGCTGCTAGAGACACAGAGTACAGGTGAGAACTCTGGGTGGGGGCATGCTGGTGCCCCTGGCTGGGCCCCAGGTGGTATCCCAGAGAGGAGGGGGTCTGGAGTCAGAAGGAAGGGGCTCGGCGTCCCCTTCTGAAACTTGCAACCTCGGGACCCTCCACCCGTCACATGGCGTCTTTGAACCCTGATGTCTCATCGTTTAAAAAGGACTCGCACTTCCTGCTGTTGTAATAATAGCAGTGACTCCCATGTCACAAGCATCTGCTGCATGCTCTCCTCAGCATTTGCTGCACACTGCAGCAAAACCCCCTTGGAGCCTCTCACAGCTTACGGAGATCAGCTCTCGTATTGTTCTTGTTTTACTGACGAGAAGGGGGGCTTGGAGAGGTGATATGATTTGCCCAAGGTTGTGCTGTTGGAGAAGGCTGGCCTCGGGGTGACCCAGTGGGTGAATGGATGGCTGTGGATGGCTCCATGCCCCCCACTCCGGGAGGTCTGTTCCCTCACCCCAGGAGAAGGGGGTCCTGAGGCAGCAAGCCCTCAGAGCGAGTAAGATGCTCACTGCCTATGGGCATCCACCTGGATGGCCCGCCCTCCTTCGCAGACACACTCCCTGCAGACGCAGCCGGGCCTGTATTTCAGGAAGGATGTGGCACGTGGGAGAAGCGGGATATTTGTGGGATGCTCAGTGGGCATGTGGGCTGGAACAGGAAGATGCCATCGCAGAACTCAGTGCACAGGCTTCTTGTACCAGCTCTCCCACTACCCTGCCACGGGGATGGAGCACGCATGTGTGCTCCCTCTGTGGAGAAGGCCAGGCTGGGGGCTCACTGTTGTAGCGAGTGCTTGCTGAAAACCACATGTGCGTAGACACACCTCGGGGAAACCATGGTGGTCACCTAGGAAGGGTTGGGTCCTTGATGTCCATGCTGTCCCTGGGGAGTCTCTGAGGTCCCTTTGAGCTCTCATGCTCTCTGATCACAGCTGGACTCAGAAAGACATCGTGTCTCAGCCTGTGTGTATGTGTGGGCATGATGGTGTCCAGTGTATGTGCCCCCGTGGGTGTGCACACTCTGGTGTTCATGGCATGTGTGTGCACATGAATCTGATGTATGTAGGTGCATATGCACACTCACAGGGGCGTATGTGCAGGCCCATGTGCGTATGTGCCTGGCACATGTGCACTGTCTTTGCACAGTTGTATTAGGTGTGCATGCGCATGTGGTATGAAAATTGTAGTATGCACATAGCCTGCACCTGTGTGCAAGGGTGTCAGAGCACACGTGTGTGTATCTGGTTACGTGCATAGGTACGTATGTGCCAGGAATCTGTTGGAAAGCGTTAGTGGGAGCAGTTGATGCAAGGCTGGTTGCACCCAGGAGATGTGGTATCAGGTCTGTGCTGGAAGCTGTCTGCACATGGGCATTCAGAGGGTGCCAAGGCCACATGCTGGACCCTCGGACACCAAAATTGACTATAAGTGGGATGCACTTGGCACCCCTTGGGGTACCTTGTTGCTCAGGACTGGCCATATTGCAGACATTCAGCCCTCCAGGCCTACCCAGTGCCTGGCACCCCATCACTGTAACAGCCCCAGACTCCTCCACTCTGGGAGATAGGCTGCCTCAACTAACACATGCTGGGACCCTAACCTCTCCCCTTCTGTCCTAGGCACCTGCCAAAGCTCCTGCAAGATCTCCAGCCCATGCTTGAGAGCAGACAGCAGTGCCTCCGGCCCTGACAGCTGCCCCTACTGTGCCCGGGCAGGGGTCGGGGAGGGAGAGCTCACTGGCGCCGAGATGCCTGACTCGGACAGCGAGGCAGTTTACGAGTTCACGCAGGATGCCCAGCGTGGTGACCTCCGGGACCCCCACAGCCGGCGTCAACGGACCCTAGGACTGCACGTGGAGCCCAATTCTGTGCTGGCTTTCTGGAGGCTGATCTGTGACACTTTCCGGAAGATTGTGGACAGCAAGTATTTTGGCCGGGGAATCATGATCGCCATCCTGGTCAACACACTCAGCATGGGCATTGAATACCACGAGCAGGTAGGGGCTTGGGGCGAGGCCAGTGACTTCTGCCCTGGGACTGGAGACCCTCTGCCTTCCTTCCCTCCCACCCCCGGCCTTCAGTTTCCTCTGCAGGCTGCTAGCCTGCATGGCAGGGAGGAGGACAGGAGGGAGATGCGGCAGTGCGTGGGGACTCCTGGGAGGGTGAAAACCAGTGAATGTCACTCTGAATGTGGAGGTTGCCTGGGGTAGCGGCAGGGCCTGTTCTATCTGGGAAGGCTTCTCAGAGGAGGCGGGATTTGAAAGATGTGAATGAGTGATGAGCTTCCGATGTAGGCAAGGTAGCTTTAGAGAGACAAGTTAGTGGAGGAGATTTGGGTCCTTGGAATAGAGGTGAAAAGGGAGGAGTTGGGGGGCCCTGAGCCTGGTGCTGGGCCCTCCAGCACTCACCTGCTTTTGGATTAAGGATTTGAATGATTGTAGGCAGGAGGGGACCATGTAGGTAGGGGTGAGAGTGGAGGGTTGGTGGCTGCATCAGCATGGAAGGCAAGCCTGTGGGTTTGGGAGGGAGGTGGTCTGGTCCTGGTGTCGGTTCTGGGAGCCTTGCTGTGAAAGGGTGGAGTAGATGAGAGCGGTGAGGGGACTTGAAATCATCTCACTCTAAGAACTGAATGTTTAGTCAGGAGAAGAGGAGGCTCAGCAGAGACAGGAGAGCTGTCTTCAAATATTTGAAGGGCCGTCATATGAAAGAGGGAGTGGGCTTGCTTTGTGGGGCTGATGACTGCAAGCAGTGGGCTCTGTGCAGAAGGCAGAGACTGTTCTCACTCTAGTTGCTGCACAAGGGCAGATGGGGTGATGGGGGAACCACCCCACTAACCTAGGGTCAAAGCAGGCACCATGGGACCTCCAAACTGGATTTGGGTTCTTGTGGGTTCCTTCTAGAACGTGCTATTCACAGACCCTTCTGGGTGCCTCGCTCCCCCTTGAGACCCACGGGACCTGGTCACCAGAATCTGAGCTTTCCTTGTATAGAACTCAGTCTTTTGGCCTCCTGACTTCCCAGATGCCCAGGTCCAATCTCAGCGGAGGCATGTGGGACCAGAGGCATGGAAGGAGTGGGAGTTGGGGCATGGGAGGAGGCAGGTGAGGGGGCAGGGTCCTGACTTGACTGGGAACCCAGGGACCAGGGACCCAAGAGGGAAGGCCAACGAGGGGATATAGGGTAAACCTGGGGAGCATAAGTGCAAGTTTGGACTGGAACAGACCCCTTTTTAGGGGGATTCAAAGACCCCTACCCCCGCCCACTGTCATCTGTGTAGTGAGCACTCAGCTCTTATCCCCATTGCCCTAGTGCACTCCATCCCCACTTCTAACATGATCATACCACTTCGGTTGGCACCTCCTCCTCTTGCTTGGATGTCACCCCCTCCCCACCAGTTATGTTCTACTCCCTGTGGATGTGAGGTGGGGGGGGGCAGGACTCTGCCAGCAGGTGGAGTGTATGGCACTGTGGTGGGCGTGTTGTGTCTGGGCGCATGGGGTGTGGGTGTGCGGGTATGCGTGCACACTCCTGCTCAGCCAGCCTCCTGGGGAGAGGTGCGCTGCCAGGCTGGTGGGGGGCAGCCTTTTATGCTGTGGAGAGCTGGGGAGGGACCCCTAGTCTCCCTTCACCTCAAATTCCAGAACCTGAACCTCAGTGTCCTTTCCCTCAGGCCAGTTCTGTTCATGGTCAGATGTCTTGCTTGAGGGGCACCTCCTCAGTGCCTCCTGGGTGATGGGGGATGTGCCCCGCAGTCCCTGCCCATTGGGATGCTACTGGTAGAGGCCTTGACTGAGGTGGAAAGAAGCTGAGTCACAGAGACCAAGGGCGGATGAAGCCACAGCAAGAGGGCTTTCAGTTAGCTGACAGGAAGGACACCCTCTTGAGGCAGAAGTGAACGCCATCCGTTGGGCTGCTGCAGTATCTCCTTACCCAAGTTCCCGGGAAAGGCCCTCCCGGTCCCTCCGCAGCAAGACCTCCCCATTCAGTGGCAGCACAGTGTCTGCTCTAGGGGATTCGGTCCCAGTGCTTGGTGGCTGAGGCCCCTTCCGGGATGAGTGGGAGTCCCCAGCAGGCCGGGCAGATGACTGACTGCTGCCCGGCAGGCTCAGGGTGGGGGGTATGAGGAGCCCCAGAAGCAGCCGTGCCCTGTGCTTGCAGGCACTGCAGCGTGAACGTCCCGCCATCTGGGCCCCAGAGCCTAAGCAGGCTGGGGGGTGGTGGGGGGGCAGCGAAGAGATGCGGGGGCTGAGAGACAGAGATCCAGAGGGGAGATGGAGACATGGAGGGAGACAGACGGAAACACAGCAGAAGAGGCAGACAGAGGAGAGGAGATGGAGGCAGAAGGGCCAAGATGGCGGTCCCAGGCAGGGAGGCAGATGTAAAGCTGGAAGATAGACACCACAGACAGAGGCACAGAGACATGGGGAGGGGGTGGGCGATGGAGACAGAAAGCTGCAGAGAAGGGCCTGGGGACAGATCGAGACCCACATGTAAATGAGGATAGAGGCAGGGTGGAGGCGGGCCTGGGTGTGGAGATAGAGGCTGTGATGGAGCCTGAGGCCTGAAGAAGAGGGCCGAGGGAGAAAGCGTGTCATGACCGAGGCGGAGGCGGAGGCGAGGAGCCAGGGGCTCCTGTCTCCAGCAGTGTCTGCAATCAGGCAACTGTGTCCATCGATTTCCCTATCGATCAGATGGGGAGCACTTGCTGGTGTTCCCCTGAGAGAGGAGCCTCAACCTCTGCCTGATGCTGCTCCCTTTCACATCCCCCCCACCTGCCCTCTGCCCAGCCCTGGCCTTTCCCAGGGTCATCTCCCTTCACTATCATTCCTTCTTCTGCCAGAGATGAAGATGCCCTCTTGCACCCTCTACCAGCCTTTTGAAAGAGGAAACGTTTGGCCATATGCCATCCTACCCATAGTTGGCCCTGTGCCTCCCACACTCTGACTGCCCCCACCCCTTGACCCGCAGCTGTTGAAGTGGTGAGGCTGGTTTGCCCAGAGGGACTGGTGAGGAGAACAAGGACAAAGGCACTGAGGAGGGAGCAGGAATAGGACTTAGAGAGCCGGTGAGCAAATGGAGGGCCAGAGTGCAGGGACCCGGCCGCTAGGGGACAGTACTTGGGACCCACCACCTTGTGAGTTACCCACCCAGCATCCCATTTCATCCCCCACATTGCCTCATTTCTTGTACATCAGAATTAGGCCTATGCCGGGCTTGGTGACGCATGCCTGTAAGAGGCAACCTAGGAATCCACGGCCGGGGCCAGGGATCACTGTTTGAGTCCTGCTGGGGGCACATAGTGAGACCTAGCCCCCCAAAAATATAGCTGGGCATGGTGGCCTGTGCCTGTAACCCCAGCTACCTGGGAAGCTGAAGCCGGGAGTTGCTTGAGTCTGTGGTACCCCAGGCAATGTGAGCCTGTGGTTCCATGGGCAAAAATAGCAAGATCTAGTCTCAAAAAAAAAAAAAAAAAAAAAGAAAAGAATTAGGCCTAAACAGTGTCATGATGATAAATATTTCACAACTAGCCTTAAAAAAAAAAAGATGAAAAAAAACCCTGATTTGTGGCATTTGTAGCGTTTGCCAATTTCCATGGTGTCAGTAAATGCTCCTTCCAGGGCCGCGTTCAAGCTGTCAACTTGGCATTACTGAGCGTGGAGCTGGGGAGGCATGCGCTAGCCTTCCCAGTGCGCCGGTGGGTATAAGCCACTGTGTCCATCCTCTCACCGAGGTCAGCATCTAGTGGCCAGTCACAGCTCCTAAGTGGAGCACCTGCTTAGAGGGGGATGCATGGAGGGGTCAGCCACGAACCTCTCCTCCCCCGACCAGGGAATGAACTCAGGGAAGGCTCTGTATTTGAAGGAAGAGCAAGGCAGAGCTGGTGGAGGGAAGGGCACCACCGGGGGGGAGGCCAGAGACACCACTCCCCTAAATGGAGAGATTTATAAGGTGTTGCAATGAGTGGGGCACTGAATAGGGGTGGGAGGGACAAGTGACAAGAGAGGTAATGAGTTTGGAAAAACTTAGAGCCGGCCCCCAAGAAGGAATTTGGATCTTATCATGAAGGGGGTAGGTTGCCAGCTAAGATTGGGTCTGTAGGGGGGCAGGGTTGGGCAGAACTGGCAGGTGGCCGAAGCTGCAGACCAGTAGAATTTTGGGGTGGGGGGAAGACATCAAGGGTGACTCCTGTTTATTCTTGGGCTGGGAGTGCTGGAGCTGGAGCTGTGGAAGCCACTGTACATGAGGAACCCGTGGGGAGTTCCTGTATATTTCCAGCAGGTTGCTGGAATTCAGAAGAGAGGCTGTCCCAGGAACCTCTCTCCACCTGTGTCTGCACTGGGGGGCAAACCCCTATGGGTGTAGGAGAGAGGGGGAGCAGGGATGGGGTCTTGAGGACCCAGGAGTGGTTGGCTGCTGAGGGCATATTGGAGAAGAGGGATGACTGTCTATGGGGGAGTGGAGTAGGAGCTTGAAACTCCATGGTCTCATGGCTGCAGAGGAGAAAGAGGCAGGGGCCAGATAGTGGCCATTCCGGCCAGGGGAAGATGGGGCCAGTGACGACTCTGCCCATTGGTCAGTCTTTGGGCCCATCCATGTCCAGAGAGGGTTTCTATTTATGAGTGAGTCAGGTTGACTGTTCAAGGCAAGAGAAACTGGGGGTGTGGGCTGGCAGGGAAGAGTCCAGATGTACCAGGTCTTAACTCTTGAAAGAATTCAGCCTCCTTTTATGATTTGCTGAAAGCTGGGGGCCTGTCCCCAGAAGACAAACATAGGCATGGACACCCACCTGTGGCTTTTGACCTAATAATGCTATAGGTTCATATGGATACCTCCTACCCCACACCTATCCCTTGGGCCTTGCAAGAGTCCCTGACCTCCAGGCAGAGAAGCCTGGTCACAGAGCTGGGCCTGGGCCTCAGGCAGGACACCAGGGGATGAGCCTTTTCCGGCTGCCCTTGGCCCCAGGCTTTCAAAAGGTCTCAAGATAAGGGTGGGAGAAAGGTGCTGTTTTGGAGATGGTTGGCCAAGGGCTGCTCACATGCATCCTCTGGCTCCGGGATCCATTTCAACAGACACAGGTCGCAAGTCCTGGGCCCATCGTGTGAGAAAAGAAGGACCAGACAAGGGCTAGGGGCTAAGCCGGAAGCACTAGAGACACTTGGGCTTGAGGGAAGAGTCCTCCCCCTTCAGGGAGGATTCTTTTTTTTTTTTGTTTTTTGTTTTTTGTTTGTTTGTTTGTTTGTTTTGAGACTAGGTCTCACTATTTTTGCCTGTGGAACCACAGGCTCATGTTGCCCGCGGTACTACGGACTCAAGCAATCCCCAGCCTCAGCTTCCCAGGTAGCTGTGATTACAGGCTTGTGCCACCACACCTAGCTATTTTTTGGGACTCGGTCTCACTATGTTGCCCTGGGCAGGTCTCGAACCGCGATCCCCAGTCCCAGCCGTGCTCCATAGGCTGTCGCTTACAGGCATTTGCCACTGTGCCCGGCTTCAGGGAGGATTCTGTTCAGTGCCATCAAGGAGGCTTGGGGGACAGATGAGGGACCCTCACCCCAGGTGGGGAGTTTACAGAGAGCACTGAATTTTGATCACCAGACCACCAGGGATCTAGGGGGGTGGGATTTAGAAGGGTTTTGTGAAGGTGGTGGCTTCTGGGAGGGGCCTGAAAGATAGTGGGTTTGTCAGCAGGGGCCAGGAGCAGAGAGGTCCAGCTGGAGAGATTGGGGAGATTCCAGCAGCTTGGCCTGAAAATGCACAGGACTGTCATGGGACCCTCTGGAGGAGAGTCACGTTGCCCCCTACCCCACCCCCCCAAGTGTCTGAACAGGAGTGACGTGAGTCCAGCAGTGTGGAAGGAGGCTGGTGCTTCAGGAGGTGCAGGCAGGTTGGGGGAGGGGCTGGAGGCTATTTCTGTTGTTCAGATCAGAGGCTGGGAGGGCCCCAAGTATGGTGGTGGTGGGAGAAGGAGGGGTGGGAGGGCAACAGTTTCCTTGGCAGGGTTTGTGGCCCCAGCACCTGCTGCTGAGGGATGAAGGACAGGCAGGAATCTTAGATAACCCCACGGTTTCAGGACAGAACCCTGGAGAGTGGTGGAGCCGAGAAGTCCGGGAAGGAGCAGGTTCGGAGGGGAGGCAAGAGGCTCTTCGGACGTGCTGAGTTGGAGCTGGCCAGAGGCCACTGAGGAAGGCTAACGGGCAGGCAGGACTTGGCTCTCCTGGGGAGGAGCCAGGAGCCTGGAGGGAGGTTGTTTAGTGTCCTCTACACCCCGGTGACAGCTGGAGAGGTGGATGTCGGCAAGGGGGTAGAGGGGGAGAGTCAGGGGAGGGAGTGGGCTAGGTCTGGACACAGGAATGTAGGTCTGAGGGGAGCCAGGCAGCAGGAGAGGAGCCCTAGAGGGGCAGGAAAATCTGGGTGCAGGAAGGTGGGGGGCAGAGTTGGTGGTGGGTTCAGATGCTGCCCAGGCAGCCACTGAGAGGAGGGCTGGGGGAAAGGCTCTTGAAGGGATCTGGGGTGGTGGACCTAGGGTTCAGGGGTAAATGGGCCTGGATTCACTGGAAGGCTTCAACTTTTAAGGAGAGGGAGGTTTGGGGAAGTTTGGAGAATGGAGGGAAACAGGAAAAGGGATTACCCTGGAGAGCCTGGGGGTGCACATGAGGTGAGGCCCCACTTCCAGGAAGGGAAGAAAGATGAGTAGACTTCAGGGGTGCTTGAGGGAGGGACATGGTGCGCTGGGAAGCAGATTGGGAATGAGGATGGGGACAGAAGAAAGCAGTTAGGTTTGGAGCAGCTCCTAGGGGAGAGGTGGGGAGCCAGCAAGAGGACCTTGGGGAGAGGCCCAGGGCAGCCACAGGCCACCAGCCCCACTGGTCACACAGGTGGCGGGGTGGACACTCACCTGGACTCGAACTGTGGCCTGAGGGCAACCTTTATTTCTTATTTTATTTTATTTTATTTTATTTTATTTTTTGAGACTAGGTCACGTTGCCCGGGGTGCCATGGACTCAAGCAATCCCCAGCCTCAGCTTCCCAGGTAGCTGTGATTACAGGCTTGTGCCACCACACCTAGCTATTTTTTGAGACTAGGTCTTGTTATGTTGCCCCGGGCGGGTCTCGAACCCCCGGACTCAAGCAATTCCTAGTCCTGGCCTTGCTCCGTAGGCTGTGATTAAATGCAAGCGCCACGGTGCCCGGCCCCTTGAGGGCAGCCTTTAAACTGTCCATGGTGGGCTCTGGGTTGAGAGGTTGTCCCGGTAGATGAGAGGTAGGGACTATAGTTCCAGAATTTTAAGTGGCAGGGATTTGGTGTTGCCATCCCAAGCAGAGTGGGCTCTATGGGTACTCGGTGCCTACTTATCTTGCATGCTTATGGGTGACTCTGGGGAGCTGGGGGGAGACTGAGGGAAAGGGCTCGAGCTACCCTCAGCATTGCCCCTGGTTAGGAGGCCCTGAGGCATAATGCCCAGTGGCATGAGGGGCTGGAAGGAGATATGCTCAGAGAGGCACAGTTCCAAGCTGGAGCGCTGCCATGGTGATGAGTGAGGCCATGATCTAGAGGATGAGGACCCTGGGATTTCCTGGAAACCTCCCGCCACCCAGTTGTCCCCTGACTTCCCTCACCTCCTTGAAGACTCACCTCCTACTACCCCAAATGGCCTTCCTGGATCTCTTTTCCTGGGTACATGAGAGCAGCAAGAAGGCCAATCAAAAGCAGAGGTGAGGTGAGTGGAGGAGTCAGAACTGGGGAGCAGAGGCGTCAGGGCCAGTGGGACAGGTGGGAGTTGAGATGAGGGGTGGGGAGATGCGGGGGGCAGGGCTGCTCTGCTCAGCTCTGGCCCTCTCACCCACCCCCTCTTGCTCTTCCCCGTGAAAGACACGTCACTGTCTGCAGAGCCAGCTCTCAGGCCTCCTGCCTGGACTGCTGCAGTATCCCCTAATTGGTCTCGTCTCTCCATCTCTCCAAGCCATCCACATGCTGCCATCACTGCAGCCAGATTAATCTTCTTAATACAATGTTTCCACATTCCTCCCTCCCCCCCCACTCCCCAAGCCTCCATGACAGCATCCCGAGAGGAGGCAAGTCCAGGCTGAGTGGTAGACTGGTGTTGAGGCTGTACTGCTCGAACCCTCTGGCCTTGCAGGCTTGTCCCCTACTGGCCCCTTATCCTCTGACCCAGGCAGACCACTTGATTCCCAATGCTGGAGTGTGCCCTGCTCATCCCTTCTCTGCATCTTTGCTCAGGCTGCCCCCACTGGGGAGGCCTCCCGTGGAAGACCTGCCATCTCCTCCTCCCCATTGACCCACTGACCTCAGCTGCGTTGGCGCTCCTGGGGTGCGCTTGGTGTTTGCCTCAGCATGGTACTTGGTCGTAGCCTTTCAAGGCTCTGTCCTGCCGCGCGTGAGGCTTGCTTCTACTGTCAGTGCCCACAGGGCCCATTCCTGGCTCCGGGCCTGGCATTTTGACAGGTATCAGCTCCTTCAGCTCCTGAGAGCAGCTTTGGGGTTGAGGTGCCAGTACCCTCTTTAATAGGAAAGGCCTCTCGGGATCAGAGAGGCTAACAGGCTTACACGAGGTCACACAGGTAGAAGGTCTCGGCTTTGGCAGGTCTCCTGATCCAGGTGTGACACCACCATTTTATCAGCGTGTTCTGTACAAGGTGACCACTTCAGGAGCTGAGTAGATGGAGGTGCCAATGGGTTTCGGGGGAGTCCTGGTGCTCGGGATATTGAGCAGCTGACCTGGGGCTGCTCCAAGCTGCTTCAAGGCGACAGGCTTGGGGAAGGAAGTCCTGGGAGAGCTACACATGGTTTCAGCACAGAGAAGAGCCCGGGCCTTGGGGTGAGAGATGCTCAGGCTATTTGACCTCAGCTCATGGAGACCCCCACAGGGTCTGCCATCTGGGGGCAGGAGGGAGGCTCCTGTCGAGACCTGAGAAAGGGCTTCCTGGCAGTGAGGGAGGCAGCCACCAGCCCGCCGGGCCTCTGTGCATCTGCTTGTCCGTCTGGGCATGTGGTGGCTGCGGCAGCTTGGGAAGATGCCGAGGAGGCCCAGATGGACCTGCACTGAACCTCTGTGGGCAACCCTGCCGGGGCCCACATGCCTGGCGGCCTCAGGGTGCCCAACTGCCTAGCGTCCTGCTTGCTCGTGGGCAGGGGAGAAATGAATTGAATCCTGGGAGGAAGGCCCTCAGCCAGCGTGGCCGGGGAGGCTACGAGCAGCTACGAGCAGCTACAGGCTCCCTCCCGCCCTTTTTAGCTGCAGTGGCTGTGATCACGGCTCTGGTCCCTGGGGCCACTGTGTTGCTAAGATTGTGTCTCTGCGTCCTCGTCTGTATTTGCAGAACATTCCCAGCCTCCGATTTAGTAACTTGGACAGACCTGGCTGTCTGAGAAGGAGGTGGTTTTTTTCCCCATGGACCATGGGGTTCCTGGAGTCCCAGAAGGGATGAAGCCTTGCCTGAAGGGTATGCCGTCAGGAAAACAGCCTGGGATGGTGCCCGGGCCTCCTTGCCCAGGCCTCCTCCCCCAAGGGCCTCCTCCCCCAGGCCTTCTCCAGCCATCAGGTGGGCAGGGGCTCCAGGCTTTGCTGCACCCCCTCTCCACAAGCACTGCTGATGCAGGCTGGGGGTGACCTCTGCTCCCTCCATCTGGGGAAGCTCTGGGTTGGTGTGCTGTGTGTCCCTGAGTGTGGACTGTTTCGAGCCCCGTTGGTAACATGAGGAAGTGGCAGGAACACCCTCCCTGTACACACCTGGTCATAGCTGCCCTTTTTGGATTCAGGGCTCCAGTCGATACCTAACCCCCAAAGCGACTCTGCTTTCAATTTGCTTTTAAAAACTCTTTAAAAAGTCAATATTAAAATGTTAATTTTCCTTTTTGGCAGCCCTTTTGAGGTAAACGGTACAGGCTATAAAATATACCCATTCACCTCAGCTGCGCCTTCGAGTCGGCTTGTTCTGTATTCATCATCTGTGTTCATGCGAAGTATGATTTTATATACATTCGAAGACACATTATGTATTCAGCCCATCCGCATGTCTGGTTTCCCTTGCTGTCAGCAGTGGGCTCGGATCGTTGCTGTCTGGTGTTCGGAGTTGGAGTCAAGTTGGCCTCGGGCCCCGTTCCCTGGCTCTCCCTCCCTCTTACTTCATACCAGCCGCTCACCATCTCTGTTCCTCTTTGCTCCTCGCTCAGTGAGGCTGGGAGCTGTTGTATGGCTGGCAGGACAGGCAGCGAGTGAGGGAGGTGAGCTGGCTGGCCTCAGAGACACAGGCCAGGGTCCTCTTTGTCAGGGGGGGCCAGAGCCCTGGGTTCTGGACTCTGTCCTCACAGCAGCCCTTTCCCACAGCTTGCACCTGGAAGGACCAAAGGCCCTATCTCCCTGTGAACCCACTCCCTGGGGCTGGGGGCACACCCCCTCTAGGCCGCCTTAGCAGTCTGGGGGCAAAGAGTCAGTTGAGAATAACGGGCTGCGTGCCATCGCAGCTCCTCACTCTGGACAGCTGGCTCTCTGCCCTGTCTGCTGACCCTGGCTTTGTCCCCACCTTTGTCTGCCTTTGAAAGGACCAGGCTCTGATGGAGAGCTGCCCTCCTTCAGAGTAGCCATTGACCTCCAAGTGCCCCTCACCTGCCCCTCACCCTCTCCGCCTCCCACCCAGGTAGGTCATACAGATAACGGCCATTTGGTGGTATCTGGGACCTGTCCAGGCTTGGGTGGCCAACTTGGGCAGCCAGCCAGGTGAGGCACTCCGGTGACCAGGACACTGATAGATGCTGGTTCATTGGTGATGTATTTAACTCAAACTCACTGAGCATCTGCCATGGACCTTGGACTTTCAGGTGATGCAGACACCCCATCAGGTGGACAGTGGGCTCCCTTGAGCCAATCCTATCTCACCCTGCATCCCCAGCCCTCAGCCCAGTCATTCTGCTCTCCCTGGGGGTCTCATTCCTTGTGCTCAACGCTGAAGACACCACCCTCATCCCCTGCTGACCTGGGCAGACCCCACCACCCTTCAGAATTCATTTCAAGTGCTGCCTCCCCACCGGCGTGTCCCTAGTGTGTGTCCCCTTCACCTCTCACCCCTGAATGCCTGGATTTACCGTCTGGATAATTTATTTTGGCACAGAAGCACCTCAGGCCTCTTGTGGTTATTCAGCTGTTGTGTGTGTGTACAACTTGTTTCCAGCTAGGAGCTGAGCTCCTGGGAGGCAGGGAGCAGGGCTGGCATATTTTTGCAGCTCCTTTAATACCTGGTAGATGGCTCGGCATACAGCAGGCACTTTAGCTGGAATAGCAGATGAGAGGGTTGGGCATCCGTTCTGATGACCTGCCTAGGACATGTCCTTGGTCCCGATCCCAAACCCTGGGTAAGAGCATACAAATAATTATCTCTGGTGCTTTATGTTCGGTCACACAGGTTGAGAATCCTGCTGAAAGGCAGACAGTGAACTGATTAGATAGGCTGAGAATTATCCAGGGATCCCAGTGTCAGGTCGAGGCTCCAGGTACCTCCGGTCTGTGACAGCATTTCCTATGGCCCTCTCTGTCCATACGTGTGCATGTCTGTGTGTGCATGAGTGCATCTCTGTGTGCTTGTTTCCATGCACGTGTATCTGGAAGGATGCAGTATAGCCAACTCCCTGCCCAGGAGAAGGTGGCCGAGTCTGCAGGGCAGCGGCAGCACACACCAGGCTCTGTGTGGCTGTGTGACTGGGTGTACGCATGAGGCCTGCGGAGCTGCCCTCCGACATGGCCAGTGTCCAGCGCTGCTGGCCTTGCTGGCTGAGCAGACACAGCAGCTCAGAGCCTGGTGAGTCTGTGAGCTCCAAGCCAGAGGTGGCCCGAACTTTGCAGGCCTCCAGCAAAGCTGTGACCTCAAGAGCTGAGACCGGAGCTGGGAATAAGGGTGTGTGGGCTGCCTCTGAGGACACACCCTCATGGACCTTCCCCTTGAGCCTGAGTGCCCACCACCCTCACCCCCAGCCCCAGCCCCCTGAGCTTGTGTTCTGCTTCTGTCCCTGGGGCCCGAGCTGGGGCGGAGGGGGATGAGGCACAGAGGGACGAGTCACAGCCGCTTCACGCCTGCCCTCCAGCCCGAGGAGCTTACCAACGCCCTGGAAATCAGCAACATCGTCTTCACCAGCCTCTTTGCCCTGGAGATGCTGCTGAAGCTGCTTGTGTACGGCCCCTTCGGCTACATCAAGAACCCCTACAACATCTTCGATGGTGTCATCGTGGTCATCAGGTATGGCGGTCCACTGCTGCTGCTCTCCTGAGCCACGCGGCCTGTTCCTCTGGGGTGGCAGTGTCTGGAGTAAGGTCATGGCACCTTATGGGTGGGGACTCTCTGCCACCCTCGCCCTCAGCCCTAGCTTGCTCACCCGGAACTCGGCCTCACATCTCCATCCACCAGGCACCCCTGCACTCTCCTCTCCCCGCATCTTGTCCTGCACCCCTGCAGGGCTGGGGCGGTGAGGGCCAGGCCGTTGGCTTTGGAGGGGACCTGGATGAGGTGTGAGGCCCGGTCAGCTGTCCCTGCTTGCGAAAAGCTTGGAAACCTTGTGGGTCACCACAACGTGCTTGAGGGTTTCTAAGACCTTGGGAAAGTGCTGTGTCCTCCTAGGCCCGGGGCCAGGAGAATGGCTTTATTGCTTTTTGGAACTGGCTTTCGATTTCATTAGACGAGAACAAAGCAAATATTCCATAACTGGATGCTGTTGTATTGGCCAGATTTTGGCAGAGGGCTGTCTGCTGCCAGGAGGTGATCTCTGGCCTGGAGGAGAGGGTGGAGGGGCTGGAGCTGTCACCCAGAGCCTCACCCTCTCAGAGGCTCCTGTCTGGTCGCCTGAGGGCCCGTCTGAGGGCCCCACTTTCTCCTGTCGTGCCGGACGGGCCAGGCCTGCGGGCCAGGCCTGCGGGTGTCGTGGCCTTCTCGGGGGGAGGGACGGAGAAAGGAGCGCATGCAGTGGGCTCAGACTGCTGCCCCCCTTGCAGTGTGTGGGAGATCGTGGGCCAGCAGGGGGGCGGCCTGTCGGTGCTGCGGACCTTCCGCCTGATGCGGGTGCTGAAGCTGGTGCGCTTCCTGCCGGCGCTGCAGCGGCAGCTCGTGGTGCTCATGAAGACCATGGACAACGTGGCCACCTTCTGCATGCTGCTCATGCTGTTCATCTTCATCTTCAGGTGAGGGCAGGGGCGGTATCCCTGCCAGCTGGGAGAAGGCCCCGAGGGGCAGAGGGGGCTGGGGTGCTGACGGCCCCCTGGGGCTTCTTGTGTCGTCAGCATCCTGGGTATGCATCTCTTCGGCTGCAAATTTGCTTCCGAGCGGGATGGGGACACGTTGCCAGACCGGAAGAATTTCGATTCCCTGCTCTGGGCCATTGTCACCGTCTTTCAGGTTTGTGGGTAGCCGGCTTGGGGTGGTGGGCACGGGCCAACGTGCCCTTGGTCAGGGCCTGATTCCCAGCCTCCGTCTGCAGATCCTGACCCAGGAGGACTGGAACAAGGTGCTCTACAATGGCATGGCCTCCACCTCGTCCTGGGCCGCCCTTTACTTCATCGCCCTCATGACCTTTGGCAACTACGTGCTCTTTAACCTGCTGGTCGCCATTCTGGTGGAGGGCTTCCAGGCGGAGGTAACCCCCTGCCTGCAACAGTCCATTTCCAGGAGGAATCGACTGCCCAGCTTGAGCTGTCGTGGCCAAGGAGGTCCTCAGGAAGTGCCCTTCAGACTAGGCTGGGGGGACTAGGGGTAGGAGACTTGGGGACAGGAGACAGGTGGTGGTACGGGGTCACTGGGTTCCAGGTTAGATGCTGAGAGGGCCTCCCCCTCAAAGGCAGCTAGATCCTTGCCCAGAAGGCTGGGCAAGTGTCCGCACGGGGGATAGCCGGTTCCTTGGGAGCTTTGGGGTAGGCCCGTCTGAGCCCAGGAGTGGGGGAGGCTTGTGTGCTAGTCATCTGAACTCTGACTGAGCTGATGAAGATGCCACAGGGCCCAGGCAGGGCTGAGCTGCCCAGGGTGAGAAATGAGCCCAATTAGCAGCGGGCATGGCAGAGATGAGTGTCCTATTTCCAGCCCAGGCTTCATCACCTTCGTCACAGGCAGCGTCATCAATTAATATTGGTTTACATTGATCCTGCCCTCACTATGCTCAGGCTCCTTCTCTGCCCAAAGAGCTGCACCCCTTCTCAGCCCCTCCGAACCCCCAGTCCACCCCAGCATCTTGGGCCTGGCACAGGGCAGATTGACCCAACCTAGAAATGCTCCAGATTGGCGGAGGAGAAGCTCTTGGTCCAGTTCTCTCCGGGTGACCCGGATGGAAACTCCCGCTGCGGCCTGGTCTATAAATACCCGGCACACGGTGGAAAACAAAAATCTATTTTCTGACTCTTTCCCAGCCTTGCGAAGGAGGGCTGTTCCCCACGGGTCGGGCCGGGCTGGTGGGGTGTGGGTGCCTCTGTCCTGCACTGAACATGCCTTTTCCACTTCCGTTGTAATTCAGCCATCAGCCCATAGCGTATTCCCTCCCTTTCTGCGTGGCAGTGAGGGCAGATTGGTGGGGAGGAAGGAGAGACAGGCCCTGCCTTTGGTGGTGGCTAGGCCTCCTTGAGGAGGAAGGGATGTTGACACTCTCCTTGGGACAGGACACTTACTTGGTGGGTCCTGGGGGCTGGCAGGCTTAAAGGGTACCCTTGCGGCTCCCACGCAGGCCTACCATCCTTAGCCTCTGCTCTGTGGAAAAAGGAGCTGAGTCGGGGAAGGTCCTTAGCCCCTTCCAAAACAGCTCCTGATGGCTAAGGTTTACTCAGAAAATTCCCCTGGAACTGTGGAGGGAAATGGCTGTTCAGCCGGCCGACAGCGGGCAGCCTTGGAGGTGCCCGGTGCAGACAGCCCCCTCCCCACCACCAGGCCCTTTCAGCAAACACCTTGTTAAATTGAGTGTCGCTGAGCTGGCCTGGTTGCTAGGCAGCAGCAAAGTCTGCATGTGGGAACAGAGAGCAGCCTGGCCCTCCAGCCCAGCCTGGTCACTCTGGCCCTGCTTGGGGCATGTGGCCACCCGGCCTGAGGAGTCTACCAGGGTCTGGTGGCCACATCCTCTTGCACTTCAGAGCCCATGTGCCTTTAGGGAGAGGGTCTCCCTTAGGGTGTGATGCTGCAGGTGATGAGTGGGCTGGAGAGAGGTATTGTGGCCCTGAGGTCCCCTCGTGAGGATGTGACCAACTGCCCTGCGTGTGGTGACCAACACCTGAGGGGGACAGGGTCGCTCACTGCCAGTGACCTGGACACCTCCAGAGGTGCCTGCTCCCTCCTGTATGAAGTTATAGGGGGCGGCACCTGTAGCTCTGAGGGAGCCCCGTGACCTGGCTGGGGAGGCTGGTTTTGCTATTGTGATCACCTGAGTTTTTGTGCAGTGGGGCTCTGCACCTCAGTGGAAGGAGTAGGGACCCCCCTTTCGCTGTGTTCCATCAGCAGGGGACCTTGAGGGTAGCCCCCTGCTGGCCTTGTCACCCTGCCAAGAGTTAGGAGGGGGGCCCAGGGGACGGGCCTGTTCAGCTGTCGGTTTCCTGGCTCGCAGGGGCAGTACCCCAAATCCCTGTATATTTATCATCCACACACTTAATTAAATGAACAGGCAGCAGGCCTGGTATGAGGCCATTAATTGATTTGAAGCCACATCACTGTTATTGTCCCAGTGTTACTAGTCACAGCCCATCCCAGTTGGGCGGTTCAGATTCAGAGGGACTCACCACACAGAGGGGGGTCAGGAGGCCTGTTCTCGCTGCTGGTCTTTTGTCTCTTCCCAGCCTCTGACTCCACTCAGTTTTCCCTCCCACCTTCTGCCTGTTCCCATGCCTGCCGCCTTGCAGCCAGGGAGAGGTGAGCTAGTGCTTCAGGGCCCAGACCCCACGTGCCTCTTACACATCTGTGTGACTTGGGGCGGTTTCTTTTATTTATTTATTTATTTATTTTTTTTGAGACTAGTTCTCGCTATTTTTGCCTGTGGAACTGCAGGTTCACGTTGCCTATGGTTCCAAGGACTCAAGCAGTCCCCAGCCTCAGCTTCCCAGATAGCTGGGATTACAGGCGTGTGCCACCACGCCCAGCTATTTTTTGGGACTAGGTCTTGCTATGTTGCCCCGAGCGGGAACTCGAACCATGATCCCCAGTCCCAGCTGCTTCATAGGCTGAAGCTTACAGGCACGCTCCTCTGTGCCCGGCTTAGGGGCGGTTTCTTAACTTCTCCAAGCTTCAGGGGCCTCTCTGAGAAGGTGCTAGCTGTGGTTCCTTGCCACCTTCAGAGAACCCAGCCAGTGTGAATGAGCAGGTCCATGGCGCCTGGCACACCCCCAATGAATGGCAGCTGCTATCAGGATTACTGGGGCCCATCTCCATTCTTGCCCTTGTCCCCATCTTCATGGCCTCTCCCTCACCCTTCAGATTCCTTCTAGCCGGAGGACCTGTGGTTGAATTCTGGAAGGCCATTTGGTCCTCTTTCTCCCCCACCCTCATGTCTCGTTTCCCCTCGCTGTCTGGTTCGCACCCCTCTTTTTCTTCATCCTCTTTCGACACTGCTGATGTTTGAAAGCCCGAGCGCCTGTGACCAGCGCCCGTCCCCTGCCTCCCCCCTCTCCCTGTAGGAAATCAGCAAACGGGAAGATGCGAGTGGACAGTTAAGCTGTATTCAGCTGCCTGTCGACTCCCAGGGGGTAGGTACACGGTCCCGAGCCGGCATGCCCCCGTGCCCCAAGCCCCGCGCCCCTCCACACCGCCTCCGTGTCTCTGTGCTCGTGTTCAGCTACTGTGAAACTGTGGTGGCCATAGTGGTCATGGATGTTGTGAGGTTTGCTTCGATTTTAAGTCTCTTCCCCCTCGAGGACCTCGGGTCTTCCTTGCCTCTGCCCCCATCAACCCACAAGGGGCTGCCTTCCCATCGCTGTCAGACCGGTGACTGGGGGCGGGGGACAGGAAGGGACTTAGAATACTCTGTGTGCATGCCCATGCTGAGGTCCCGGGAGTCTGAACTGTCAGGCCTCAGCAGAACATCAATCTGTGGCCGTGGACCCTATGCCCCCCTCTTCCCTCCCCTTAGCCCTGAGCCCCAGTTAGAGATGCCACAAGCTGCCTCAGCTCAGGACAAGTCTTTGGAGAAGGATGTGGGGGTGGTGCCTCTTGTACCAGATTTTTAAGTCTGCTTCCCCGTCTCTGGCCCCTTCACCACTTAGGAGGTCCAGCAGGTGTTTTCGGGGCAATCTCCCCTCTGGTCCCCACAGTCTGTACCCTGTTGTTTCCTGCGCTGGCACTGGAATTCAGGGCGAAGCCAGGAACCCCGCAGGACCCCATGGTGCTGCACATCCTGAGCAGCCCCCTGGAGATCCCACTTGATAATTAAAGGCCTCGTTAGGGAAGTAAACTGAGTTAATGAAAATGATCCCTGGAGATGCCAATTACGCAATATTTATGTCCTTATCAAAAGTAGCAATCAAGTATTTTTTAATAACTTCTTAAGGAGAAGTGTGTAATTACTGGGGAACCTACTGACCTGCTAAGAAGGAAGGAAAAACTGTCCCAGAGACAGGGAGAGAGGGAAAAATGGGGCCAGGGCAGGGGGGGTTGGGGAAGCTGGAGGGAAACCGCAGAGGGACTGCAGAGGTATCCTTGGGCTGAGTCGCTAGTCTGGGGTCTTTCAATTTCCTCTCCAGGGTCTTCATGTCTGAGACTCAGGGAGAGCAGCCATGGAGGGAAAGCACAGGCCACAAAACCCTTCCGAATTAAGGCTGTCGCGACCACTTCACTGAGGTCCCCAGCTCCCTGCAGCACATGCCACCTGCCCAGCTACCTGCCATCCCTTCTCCCCTTAGCTATTCTGGGAGCCAGCTCCAGCCAGGCTGATTGTACTATGGGCTCTGGGTTTGGTCTTCTCCTAGGTATGGCCGGTGGGAAGGAGAGATGTCAGGAGCCCTAGGGAGCCCTGGGCCCCAAGCCTGGGTGGTCTGGCCGGTGCATGTCTCGTGCCGTGGTTGCTGGTTCCTGTGGCCTCTATGTGGTGCGTGTGTGTGTGTGTGTGTGCCTGGAGACAGGAAGATCTCAACTTATCGGTCAACCCCTGCCTGGCCAGACCTCTGATGATCCTTGCTCCCCTACCCTAGGGAGATGCCACCAAGTCTGAGTCTGAGCCAGATTTCTTCTCACCCAGCCTGGATGGTGATGGGGACAGGAAGAAACGCCTGGCCTGTAAGTGTCTGTCCTGGGGGTACAGCCCAGGCTGTGGGCTGGCTCTCATAGACTCAGGGGTGCTCCTTGCTCCCCTTGCAGTGGTGTCCCTGGGAGAGCACCCGGAGCTGCAGAGGAGCCTGTTGCCACCTCTTATCATCCACACAGCTGCCACACCCATGTCCCTGCCCAAAAGCTCCAGCACCGGCCTGGCGGAGGCTCTGGGCCCTGGCTCCCGCCGCACCAGCAGCAGCGGGTCAGCCGAGCCGGGGGCGACCCACGAGATGAAGTCACCGGTAGGGGCCTGACAGTGGGAGACGGGCTGCATCTGAGGGGTGTGAGGATGGAGTGGGCAGGCCCTAGGGCACCTCTGTGCCATGGGCTGGACGGGCCTCAGCAGGAAGGGGTGTCTGGGAGGTCCAGTCATGAAGGGGTGTCTGGGAGGGCCAGTTCCGCTCGCTGGAACGGGAGGCCACAGCCTTGAAGGCCAAAGAACGGGGTTCTGATCCTGCTTCTCCTGTTCTTAACCAAGTGAGACCATACCTGCGAGCCCCCCTGTAAAATGGACCCCACCTCCTTCGTACCTCACCGTAACTATGGACCCCCTTCCAGCTACCAAGTCTTGTGCCAGACACTCTAGACACAGCTCGGGAGTTTTCTGGACGCATTTAATCCCACAGCAGCCCTACAAGGCAGAGGCCATTATTAACTCCACTTTACAAATGGGGGCCCGAGTCTTGGATTATCAGTGTGGACTGTGGGAAACCCTGCAGTAAACAGGTGACGGCCCAGCCTTTTAGCCCAGGGGCTGGTGCCTCGGCCCACCTTCTTTTATTTATTTATTTTTTTGAGACAAGGTCTCACTATTTTTGCCCATGGAACCGCAGGCTCACGTTGCCTGGGGTACCACGGACTCAAGCCACCCCCAGCCTCAGCTTCCCAGGTAGCTGAGATTACAGGTGCGCACCGCTGCACCCAGTTATTTTTTGGAACTAAGTCTCGCTAAGTAGCCCTGGGCGGGACTTGAACCATGATCCCCAGTCCCAGCCATGTTCCATAGGCTGATGCTTACAGGCACACGCCACCGTGCCTGGCTTCGACCCACCTTCTTGCCGTTGTTCCTGCCTCCTGGCTAATGGGGGAGCAGCTGCTTGTGGCATTTCTACTTCATATACTAGGAGACAGGCACTGAGAGTTTTCATGGTTTGCCCACGGTCACACAGCTGGAAGGAATGAGCAGGATCTGCTATGGTGCAGGGAGACTCACAGCAGATGGGTGCCTGCGAGGGAACCAGGGGGGCCGACTGCTCCAACTGAGACCGCCCTCTCGTCTCCTCACCCCAGCCGAGCACCCGCAGCTCCCCACACAGCCCCTGGAGTGCAGCGAGCAGCTGGGCCAGCAGGCGCTCCAGCCGGAACAGCCTGGGCCGAGCCCCCAGCCTGAAGCGGAGGAGCCCGAGCGGGGAGCGGCGTTCCCTCTTGTCTGGAGAGGGCCAGGAGAGCCAAGACGAGGAGGAGAGCTCCGAGGAGGAGCGGGCCAGCCCAGCGGGCAGTGACCGTCGCCACGGGGGCTCGCTGGAGCGGGAGGCCAAGAGCTCCTTCGACCTGCCGGACACACTGCAGGTGCCAGGCCTGCACCGCACAGCCAGCGGCCGAAGCTCGGCCTCTGAGCACCAGGGCTGCAATGGCAAGTCGGCCTCGGGGCGGCTGGCCCGGGCCCTGCGGCCCGATGACCCCCCCCTGGATGGGGACGATGGGGACGACGAGGGCAACCTGGTGAGGCCCCTGCGGGCACCGTGACCCCTCACCCTGGCGCTGGAGGGAGGGAAGCCGTATCCAGCCTGGCACGGGTCTGGACAACTCCTCTTTCAGTTTTATGGCATTCAGGGAGTTACCGTCATGCCCAAGAGAGTTCTAGCGGATGCTGGCAATTGAGCACCCAACTGCCCCTTTCTCCCTGTGCCCGCCCTGCAATTGAGCCCTGGATCCCGTCTCGCCTGGGGCCACGGCTCTGCGGTCCTTGTGGATATGGATGGTTCTGGGCAGATGCGTATGAATCTTTCATGGCTCTCCCCCTGTGACTCAGAAAGACCCATCACTCATCTCCAAACTGATGCCCTTCCTGTCCCCTTCTCTCATCTCCACCTCATCACAAGCTCTGACTCCGCGCCCCTCCTTGCCCAGTCTCCTCTCCCCCAACCCCCCGACCCCCCCCTTTAACCTTGGGGTAGAACCCAGGGACCTGGAGGTTGAGGACTAGGCTGTGTGTGTGTGGGGGGGGAGTCAGTGTCTCCCGTCCCAAGTGTGTCTTCGAATAGACGTGATGGGTACAGTGTTTGATGATGGATGTGACTTCTAAGCCGGGAGGAAGGGAAGGAGGGAGGGCAGGTAGGGGGCTGGGCTGGATGAAGAGATGGGAAAGAGCTGAAGAGTTTCGGGGAGGGGGAGGAGAGGCAGGGAATGAATGAGGAGAAGCTGCTGGATCATAGAGGGAGGCTTGGATGGGGGCTGGGGAGCTGGGTAGATGGCTGGGCTAGGTGGGACAGGGTCGAGGAGGAGCGAGGCTCCGGGAGCTGCTTAGAAGGAGCCAGGGCATGGAGAAAGCCGAGCCTTGTCCCCACTCAGTGCTGCGACCTTCCACAGAGCAAGGGCGAACGGCTAAGAGCGTGGATTCGAGCCCGGCTCCCTGCCTGCTGCCGTGAGCGAGACTCCTGGTCTGCCTACATCTTCCCTCCTCAGTCAAGGTGAGCAGGGGCAGCCTGGGCTGCACCCTGGCCTCTCCTCATGGCAGATCACCCCGTGACACCATCTCAGGGGTGCCAACAGAGACCCCTGATGGGGGGGGAGGTGAGGCGAGGGCTTCAGGTAAGAGTTCAGGACAGGGGAGGCAGCCAGGCGACACTCTCACTCCTCTGTCCTGCTCAGCCCCGGCCTCTGTCCCCGAGCAGGTTCCGCCTCCTGTGTCACCGGATCATCACCCACAAGATGTTTGACCACGTGGTCCTTGTCATCATCTTCCTCAACTGCATCACCATTGCCATGGAGCGTCCCAAGATCGACCCCCACAGCGCTGTGAGTCACCGGGACCAAACAGGTGGCTGTTGAGTGCTGCTCGGTGCCAGGCCCCGCAGGGTCAGCACTCACAGAGGGGCAGGTGGCCTGGGGGGCAGGGAGAGGGAGCCCCTAACTCCCACCCTTGCAACTGGTGCAGTCTCCTGCTTCCACTTCCCTCTGTGACACACCAGCCCAACTGGCGAGGGGACTCTGCTCCCTACCTGGGTGCAAGTGAGCTCTGCCCTACCCTGCAAAGGGCCACCTAGACCTAGGCATCATGGGGAATACCTGCCCAGCCGGTGGCGGCACCAGGCAGAGCAGGCCAGGAAAGGGGCCCTTTGTTCCTCCTGGGCCTGTCAGGTCACAAAGAGGGTTCAGGGACTAAGGGAAGAGTTTGGTCACATCTGCTTGCCTGTGAACCTATCAGTCCTCCTCCGAAGGAGTGCAAAAGCCAGTGACCTGAGTATGTGGCTCTGTTTCCAGAGACCTGGCCTCTTCAGAATGAGCCCAATGGTCTGGGGGCTGTCTCTTCCCAGCAGAGGG
Source organism: Uropsilus gracilis (assembly GCA_004024945.1). Classification (NCBI taxonomy): domain Eukaryota; kingdom Metazoa; phylum Chordata; class Mammalia; order Eulipotyphla; family Talpidae; genus Uropsilus; species Uropsilus gracilis. The sequence goes on from PVHY01008376.1 coordinate 29,204, forward strand.
GGGGTGGTGGTGGTGGCTCTGTTCCCCTAATGGGATTTTGTGCCACTTGGCTGAAGGTGCCCCTCCCCCCTCTCCCACACTGCCGCTCACACCATTGTTCAGACTTGAGCGCTGCTGGGGCTTCTGTTTTCCATTAGGGTGGGCTCCAGCCAGGCCAGGGCGGGACGAGGGAGCCTGAAGAGTTGAGGGGCTGACCCAGAAAGAGATGCTGAGGGAGCATTGTACTGGGGATCCCCCAGGTCCTGTGTGGGCCAGTGCAAAAGCAGCTGGTGACACACCCCCATATCTCCTGCCCGCAGCCCCCCACCAGCTTGCTGGGACTTCTCTCCATCTTCCCGCTCAGCACCTCCATCTTGCGTTCCCATTGTGCACACTCTTTCCTCTGTTCTGCACTCTCCGACACGCGCACTCTGCCTGCCGCCTCTGCTATGCCCTGCACCCCTCTGTTGGCCACCCGGAACCCGCAGATATCAGGGGACTGGGTCACCTCCTTTCCCGCCCTGCCCCAGCCTCTGTCTAGCACGAATATGTGCCGGAGATGCCCAGGCTGTAGTCAGCCCGCAGCTTGCCCTGCGGCTCCATTTCTAGGGCACACAGCAGGAAAGCAAGTGCCAGAGAAGAGAGAGCTGTAGGGTGGGGGCTGGGGGTCAGAGAGCAAGTGAGATCCTGTCCCAGATTTAAGAATGGAATCAGGGAATAGGGCTTGAGATAGGGGGCTCCCGGGGCCATGGGGGAGGCTCATGTGCCTGTGGGCCACTCGAGGTGGGGGGCAGCTCTGTTCACAGCATAGCCAGGGAGTCAGGAGCCTGGTGTTGGCTGTGCATGCTGGGGGGGGGGGGGGGGGGCAGGGCACAGAAGACTGTGAGACTGTGGTGTCAGGGAGGTTTTTCTGAGTCAAATGCTGGAAGCCCTTCCCGGCTCTCCCGGGCAGAGTGAGACTGGGCTTTCAGGACTAGCTCATCTGCAGAGCAGGGGTGTCTGGTAGGCAACACCTGCCCTCCGTCTCTTGCAGGAACGCATCTTCCTGACGCTCTCCAATTACATCTTCACCGCGGTGTTTCTGGCAGAGATGACAGTGAAGGTGATGGGAAGGGGTCAGCAGGCTTTGGGGGCCATTGGGTATCAAGCAAGGGTGGAGGGTAGGGCCAGGGCCCCCACCGAGATGGCTGTTGACGGCAGGGTGTCTGTGTGACCCATTGCAGGTGGTGGCGCTGGGCTGGTGCTTCGGGGAGCAGGCGTACCTCCGCAGCAGCTGGAACGTGCTGGATGGGCTGCTGGTGCTCATCTCCATCATTGACATCCTAGTGTCCATGGTGTCTGACAGTGGCACCAAGATCCTGGGCATGCTGAGGGTGCTACGGCTGCTGCGGACCCTGCGCCCGCTCAGGTGAGCTCCCATCCCACGTCTTCCTCAGGGATGCCCCGCATACTCCCCATGGAACGAGAACCCCTCATAACCCGGCTCCCTGCCTGTGACCTCCACAGAGACCCTTGTCCCCCATCCTGCCCTCAGTCTGCTTGAATGATGGCTTCAGTAGTTTCCCTCCAAGGGTGCCCCACTCAGTGGCACTGCCCACATAGCATATGCCTCAGGGCCACTGCATAGAGCTGGGCCCCAGCAGCCACAGGCAGGTGCCCTTCAGCTGAATGGCCTGTCGCCAGTACCCTCAGGTGATAGTAGGTTCTCCTGTGATAACAGCTCCTTTCTTTTCCCCCTCAGGGCCCCCACCAGATAACACTTTTAGGGGAGCCATCTTCTCAGGAAACTCTCCCGCCAGCCCAGAGTCAGAACTTTCTATGAATGATGAGCAGTGCTTCCCTGGCCCTGGGAACCATGTCCATGTCTCCACTCTCTCTGCCTGCCCCATGTGCTCCTCACAAGTTTGTCTCCCTGTGCCCACAGCACGTGCTCCCCAGCTCCTCCGCCCCTCCCCCCATGCTTTCAGGTAGTGCCCTGACACCTCAGGAGCTGACAGTGTGGGCTGTGGGGGCATCTGCCTCCTATTTAAGAGATTGAATGGGAATCTGGTGACCAGAGGACGCCCCTCTAAAACCCAAGATGGGGACCAGAGTGGAGATTGGGCAGGGGTGGTGACGCATGAGTGGGTGACAGTCTCACAGGACAAGGGACAAGGTGTCCCAGGCAGTTGACCCTGCTAACCCCCTGACCCCTTCTCCAGGGTAATCAGCCGGGCACAGGGGCTGAAACTGGTGGTGGAAACGCTCATGTCCTCGCTGAAACCCATTGGCAACATCGTGGTCATCTGTTGTGCCTTCTTCATCATCTTTGGCATTCTGGGAGTGCAGGTTTGTGGGGCCAGCTCTCCCCAGAAGGGGAGGAGCAGCCTCCCTTTTGGCCCTTGGCTTCAGGGGCTGAACTGCCTCTGCTGTTGCTGTGTTTATTCCAAAAAGAAATAGACAGGGAGCTTGAGCCAGGCACGGTGGCGCATATCTGTAAGCAACAGCCTATGGAGTCACGGCTGGGACTGAGGATCGAGGTTCGAGTCCTGCTCGGGATAACATAGTGAGACCTAGTCCCAAAAAAATAGCTGGGTTTGGTGGCGCACGCCTGTAATCCCAGCTACCTGGGAGACTGAGGCTGGGGATCGCTTGAGTCCACGGTAGCCTGGGCAACATAGCAAGACCTAGTCTCCAAAAAGAAAGAAAGAAAGAAAAAAGAAACAGACAGGGACACTTTCCTCAGGCCCCTTTTCCTCCTGGGCATTTCACAGAAAACTCAGAACCCTGAAGAGGCCTCAAAGGGAGCCTGGCCCTCCGAGAGACTCCTGGTCTGTGGTAGCCACACTGCTGCCTGCCCGGCCTCGTGCTCTGCTCTCCCTGCGCAGGCACAGACCTGGCTCTGGCCCACAGTCTGCTCAGGGATCCCCTCCCTTCCTTCTCTGCCTGAGCAGAGTGGGCTGCAGGCCAGGCCTGGGGATCCAGGGCCCAGACAGCTGGGCCAGGTTAGTGGCGTGCTGGCAGGCAGGCGGGTGCAGACCCCAGACAGGCAGGAAGTGGGGGCTGCTGGGGAAACTTGGCCTCTGGCCCAGGGAGGGAACTTGGCTTTGGAGGAAAAAGAGCAGGAGCTGCCTGCAGGATCCAGCAGACGCCTCTGGGAGCTGGGAGCCCCTTCATTGCTGTCTTCCAGAGGTTCCCCACCCTGATCCTGCTGTTTCCACCCCAGGGTAGACAGCTGGCAGTTGGAGCAACGGGGAGCTTCTGGGTGGCTACCCCCCTTCCTCTGGCTTCCTGGGATGTCTTCTCTGCCCTGGGGAGGGGGCTGTTCCTACTTTCCTAGAACTCCCTGGCCCTAGGGACCCAACTTGGGTACATTGGCCAAGGCTGTGTGCTGCCTCTCTGCATGCCCAGTGCCTCTTCCCAGCCTTGGGTTCCCAGTCTGATTGGATGGAGGGAATCGGCCCATTTCTGGGCCGATCTATCCTGAGGAGTTGGATCTATCCTGAGGACCAGTGTGTCCCTCAAAATCTTTCCCCACTCACAGTCAAAACCTGATCTGCTCTGGTGTGTGAGCTCTCATTTGAGGCCCCTTTACTGCCATGTACTGGTACTATGGCCTAGTGAGTCAGCCAACTTCCTGAGCCTCAGTTTTCCCCAACTGTAAAATGGGTTTGGTGATCCCTAGCCTGACTCCACCACTCCACCAGTTACTCAGCCCCTATCTCAGAGCATCAATTCAGTAGTCTGGGATGCTAAGAGTCTACGTCTCTAGCATACTCTAGATACCAAGGCTACTAGAATCACTAACCTCTCCCTTTGCAGAAAGGACTTCCACCTTTCCCCAGTCCCAGCCTCAGCCATTTTCCTCCCCTCCCTCGGGCTTGCATCAAGGAGCCCAGAGGAAGGGGCGCCTGCTGGGGAGGCTCCTGGCAGATTCCCTGATGTAACTCAGCACCCTACCCTCACCAAGGCTATGTCAGGAGCTCTTGGGCCCCTGGGTCAGTGGGCGCCAAGGGAAC